>JAAGEH010000044.1:1126426-1186427 GCA_011751065.1 Lasiurus cinereus | reverse complement strand
CTCAGCGCGAGGGTCTCAGCGCCTCAGCCTCAGCACGAGGTTCTCAGCCCCAGTCTCAACACGAGGGCCTCATCCCCAGCCTCAGTACAAGGGTCCCAGCCTCAGCCCCAGCCTCAGCACGAGGGTCTCAGCCCCAGCCTCAGCGGGAATGTCTCAGCACCTGCAGCTGGCCCCAGTACCCCAGCGCCCCAGCTCCCCAGCCCCATCTCTCTCCCCCGCGGGCGTCGCCAGCAGCGGGGACTCAGTCCAGCACTGGGAGGTGGACGGCGGGGCGCCGAGCAGAGCTCCGTTAATCCGCGTTCCATGCCTGCGTTTCCCCATCGTGGGGCCCAGCTTGGCGCCCTGTGATGCGGGGGACGTCCCCCCAGGCCCCGGGGCCTCGACCTCGCAGGCAAGCCCGCCTCTGGGCTGGGAACGCGGGCAGCTCCTTCCCCGGATCCCGGTCCCCCTCAGTCATTATTTCTTTAAATAGGTTTTCAGTATCTTGCTCTCTCTCTTCTTCTGGCACCCCCACAATTCTGATGTTGGCACGCTTGAAACTGTCCCAGAGGCTCCCCACATTATGTTCACACCTTTGGATTCTCCTCTCTTCTTGCCTTTCCAGTCGAATGTTGTCTGCCTCTTTATATTTCAATTTTTTTACTTGATTCTTGCCTTTCTCCAGTCTGCTGCCAGGACTCTGTACAATATTCCTTATTTCAGTCAGTGTATGTCTAATTTCTATTTGGTCCTCTATCATCTCCAGTTGGACCTTTTCCATCCCTAGTTGGCTCCCCTGCATCTCTAGTATGTCCTTTTTCATCTTCTCTTGGGTCTTTCTAGCATATTCTTGAAAAACCCCATAAGCGTGGTTTTGAACTCTATATCCAGTCTTTTTTTCCCCTCCATTTCTTTTGTTTGTGATCCCTTCCCCTGTCTCGGCATCCTCACCATGCCGGGGAAACTTGTGTTGAATTCAGCCTTATGATACCAGACGCAAAACCGAAGAAGCCTCTGTTGAGCTTGGGAGGGGTGGAGTCTCAGGGCTTAAGGGACCACCTTGCCTTCCAGTGGGCCCCGCCCTCCATGGCCCCCGAGTCTCACGTGACTGGGTAATGGCTGGAGCGGTCACTGTGCGCGCGTGCACTCGCAGTGCCTCTAACCACTGCCTTTCCATCTCCCCTGCGCGCCAGGACCATACGAGTCTAGGTCCCCAGGGTTTCGCCCGAAACAGGGGCTCAGTGGACTCAGAAGTGGCACAGTTCGGAGGGTTTGTCTTCCTCCCACTCGCGAAAGCTAGTGGCACAATCAGCAATCTGACCTCCGCGCAGCACCGTGCACGTGCGAGACTGGACCCGATCTTCTGAGACTCCCCTAAATTTCCGTGCACCTCTCCCTTTTCACAGTCCAAACTTCCCGTATGAGTTTCGGCTGGATCTGGGGTTTAGTGTCGTAAGATAAGGGGTTCAATGTCATTGAGAGTCTCCGTTTCCCTCCCGCCAGAGAAAGCCAGCCAGGCACTCCGGCACCCGCTCTCTCAGCGCGCGCGTCTCAGTACCTCGGCTTTTTGCAGCTCCTCGGGGTTTCTGTGAGCCCCTCTATTTCCTTCTAGTTGTAGAATTTCCACTCAGCCAGCTTTCCTGTGGTTCTGGATGATGTCCGTTCTGTCTTTTAGTTGTAGTTTTTAAATTGTTGTGCGAGGCAGCAGTGTAGGTGTTTACCTATGCCGCCATCTTGGATTATCCGAAGGAATTGATTCTTATTCCCCAGGTCCTTCCTGTTGACCAATAGACAGCCTCTTTGCTGATGACTTTTATTTCTACTGGGTTACATGCTTTCTTTTTACATGGGAAAGAAGGGCCAGTGAGGAGTCTGCGGAAACTTATATGAGGGTAATTATTTTTCCTATCCCCTGAGATGGTAGAGATAGTCTCACAATCCCAGGAAGGTCAGTAAAATCTTATTGAATCCAGGCACTTGGCCACAACCTTCCCAGAGCCAGGGAAAATGTAGATTTCCATTGTCTGTAATTCCTTCTGATGGCCTACCATGCCACGACCTCCTTGAAGTCTCTTTGACCCCCAGGGACCTAGTTGAAAAGTAGAGCGATTAGATCGGGCCTCTCCTCTGGTATCAAGGAACACAGATCAAAGACAAAGGCTACTTGTTGTCTTTCTTCTACAGTAGTATGTATGATTACTTGCCCTGTGACCCCATCTCAAAGTTCCCAGTCCCATGTATTGGTTTATGAGGATTCCCATTTGTACACTACAAAAAAAGATTAGGACTTTGATACCCATGAGAGTCTTATCTTTAAGGGCATCCGAGGTGGTGTCAGCAGTCCATTCTGCTCTTGCTACCTTCAGTTGAGAGTGGTGTAGCCAGGTCTGGATGCTGTCTACCTTGACAGCCATGGGCATAGTCAGGATGATAGTGTAGGGTCCCTTCAGGTTGGGGTGAGTCCCTGGGTGGTGAACTTTTTTTCCTAAACCGAGTCCCCTGATTGCAAGGGATGTACAAGGTAATGACAGTGCGTCTTGGACAAACTTGTGGGTAGCCTTCTGAGTGTGTTGCAGAGCCTGTAAGGACTTGAGTAAGGAGTGGTTATGAATTTCAGCCTTTAATTCCTCTACCAAACATGATTTCGAAAGGGGATAACCCTTTCTGGTAGGGGGTACACCTGGCCCACAAGAGGGCAAAGGGCAGGAGGTTGGTCCAATTTTCACCAGTTTCAAGGACAAATTTATTAGACTCTCTTTAGAGTTCTATTCATACATTCTACCTGTCCTGAACTTTGTGGCCTGTATGCACAATGGAATTTCCAGTTTGTACCTAAGATTTGGGCTATACTTTGAGATATTCTTGCTATAAAAGCGGGACCATTATCTGGCCCTATGGTCACTGGTAGCCCAAATCTAGGTATAATCTCCCAGAGTAATTTCTTGACTACTACAGAGGCAGTTTCTGTCCTAGTGGGGTATGCTTCAACCCAACTAAAGAAGGTGTCTATGAGAACTAGCAGATCTTGTATCCTGACACTGGTGGCTCAATCTCTGTGAAATCCACCTTCCAATGCTCTCCTGCCTCACAGAAGTTCAGAAGTCTTGGTGAAGCCTAGATGGGTAGCCTGGTGTAACTGGGCAACTAACATCCAACCTAGAGCCTCTGGGACCAATAGTCTGTCATCTGGTAGGGTCCACCAACCATCTTGTCCTTTGATGGATTGCTTCTGTTCTGCTAATTCCTCCTCTTATTTGGTGTAGGAGGGGGTCTGTGTTAGGTCCAGATCCAGTAGGGTTTCTAAGACTTGTAAAGGCCCCACTGGTTTTAGGGCAGCTTCCTTGGCAGCTTGGTCTGTGGCTCTATTTCCTCTGGCTTCAATTCTCTCCCCTTTCTGATGTTCTTTGCAGTGCACTATTGCAACTGCCTTTGGGAGCCAAATGGACTCTAATAAGGCTAAAATCTCTTCCTTATTTTCAATGTTGTTTCCTGCTGAAATTAATAACCCTCTTTTCCAGGAGATGGCACTGTGTATGTATGCTGTGGCAAAGACATATCAGCTATCCCTGTAAATAATGATGGCTTTTCCTTTTCACCAGCCAAGGGCTTGAATTAAGGCCAAAAGTTCGGCTTTTTGTGCCGAGGTTTTCCTCTTCAGGGACCGCCCCCAAACGGTGTGGTCCAGGGTGACTACAGCTGTCCCTGTATATCAAATCCCATCCTGAACATAACTGTTCCCATCCGTGAACAGTACCTCATCTGGTGATAATAGCAGGACATCTGTCAGGTCTGGAAGAGCTGTTTGTACTGTGTTTGTAACCTCTATGCAGTCATGAATTGGTTCCTCCAGATCATCATCTGGAAGCAGACTGACAGGGTTGATGGCCAGTGTCTTATGGAACCAGATGTGGGGCTAGCCCAGGAGAAGAGCTTGGTATTGGCTGACCCTGGTGTTTGACATCCATCTCTCCAGAGCAGCTCAAAGGAGGGCCTCCACAGCATGGGGTGTTTTCAGGGCTAGTTCCTGGCCCAGAGTCAGCTTATCTGCCTCCTTTACTAACAATGCTATGGCTGCCACTGCCCTGAGGCACGCTGGCTACCCTGCTGCCACAGGGTCTAGTCTCTTAGACAGATAGGCAACAGGTCTTTTCCAAGGACCTAGAGTCTGAATGAGAACCCCTTTGGCAATACCCCTTACCGCACTCACAAACAGGTGGAAGGGCTTCATGAAGTCTGGCAAGGCTAGGGCAGATGCTGAGACAAGAGCCTTCTTTAGCTCCTCAAAGGCCCATTGTACCACTTTGGTCCAGTTCAGCAGTTGTGTTCTCCAGTACTTGAGTATAGAGGTTTAGAAATCTCCGTGAACCCCGGCATCCACAGGTGGCAGTATCCATCTACCCCTAGGAATTCTCGAACTTGCTTCTTGGTTGTAGGTGCGGGGATTCATAAGATTGTCTCTATTCAACTTAGGGAGAGGGTCCATCTGCCTTTGCTAATGTTGTACCCCAGGTATGTGATGTCAAAGGAGCATAACTGTGCCTTCTTGGCTGACACCCGGTAGCCTAATACTTGTAATGTGCCTAACAGGCCCTCAGTGGCATGTCGGCAATTTTCCTCAGTATCTGCTGCCAGCAGAAGATCATCTACATACTTGAGTAGGATACATTCAGATGCTCCTGCCTAAAGGCAAGTAGGTCTGATCTCAAGGCTTCATCAAAAAGGTTAGGAGAATTTTTGAAACCTTGAGGCAGTCTAGTCCAGGTTAATTGTCCTGAGAATCCACCCTCTGGGTCATTCCACTCAGAATGCAAAGATAGGCTGGCTAGTTGGGGCCAGGGGTATTGTGAAAAAGGCATCCTTTAGATCTAAAACCATGTAGAATTGTCTCTCTGGAGGCAGAAGACTTAGCAGAGTGTAAGGATTCAGGACCGTGGGATGTATAAGTCTCAACTTTCTTGTTCACCTCCCTTAGGTCTTGTACTGGCCTGTAGTCTTTAGTCCCAGGCTTTAGAACTGGAAGCAAGGAAGTATTCCAGGGGGGACTGGTAGGGAATTGGAATTCCCGCTTCCCACAGCCAGTAAATGTGTTTAGCAATTCCTTTCTTTGCTTCTAAACTCAGAGGGTATTGCCTTATCTGGGCTGGAGTGACGGTGCAATTGGACTACTATAGGAGCTTGATGCCTTGCCAACCTTGGTGGGTATTTTTTTCTTCCCAGACCATGGGATAGAGACTCTGTAATTCCTCCAAGTAGGTGGAGGGCTTATGCTCTTCGCCTGGTGTCTCTTTTTCCATTTCCTGCAAGATATATTCCTCTGAGAGAGGAAAGGTTAAAAGAATACAGGCAGGGGAGGATGTAACCAGACCTGGATTCTTGGATCTACGGTGAGGTGTACTCTGTCCCCCTCAAAGGATATGGTAGCTTGTAGTTTCTGTAAGAGGTCACATCCAAGTAGGGGGTATGGCATTCTGGCATGACCAGAAATGAATGCATTACCATGTTCCTTCTGAGGTCCACAGTCCTTTTTGATGTTCAAGGAGAACAGGCAATTTGTTTGGTGGCTTTCTTAGAGGTAACTGGTCCCATCAGCACTGTCAAGACTGAATAAGTTGCCCCAGTGTCCACCAGGAAACTATGTTTGCGCCCCACTTGTAATGTTACCCTGGACTCCTGGGGGCTTAATGGAAAGAAGCCCTAGCCCCAGTGGCTTATGGAACCAGATGTGGAGTCTGAGTCTCCCCTTTCGCTTCCCTAGCTAACTTGTCAGGACATTCTTTCTTCCAATGCCCCTCCTTTTTACAGTAAGCACATTGATTCTTTCCTAACTGCTTCCTACCCTTTCTTTCCTTTCTCTGTTTGACTTCCCCCTTTGCCTTGTAGCCTGTTTCTTGAAATGTGGCCACTACTGCCCTTGCCATTCTTTTTCCTGCTTCTCCTCTGGGGCGTCTCTATTGTTAAAGACTTTCTGGGCTACCTCCATTAATTCTGACTGATTCATTCCTTCAAATCCCTCTAATTTTTGGAGTTTCTTTCTAATATCTGTGCTGATTGGGTTGCAAAGGCCACATTGGTCCAGAGGTTCTCTGGAGCATCTGGGTCTATGGGAATATAGGCTCGATAAGCCTCACATTAACGCTCCAGAAAACCCATGGGTGATTCCTGCAGCCCCTGGACAACTTCAGTGACTTTAGATAGATTCCTGGACTTCCTAGCTGCTGCCTTTAAGCCCCCTAAGAGAACGCAGGGAAAATTGTCCAAAGAGACTTTGCCCCTAGCAGTATTGGGGTCCCTTGGGGGCGAAGGAAGGGTAATGCTTCTTCAATTTAGTCCAGGTTTTCCTCAATTGACCCTTCCCTTGGCCTGAGAACAGCCTTTGGGGCTTCTAAACCAATTGGGTCTCGTTCCTCTGAGGTAAAAAGGGTGATTAGGAGTCGCTGACAATCATCCCAGGTGGGTTGGTGGGTGTGAAAAACAGTTTCAGGCAGAACAATAAAAGCCTGAGGCTTTTCTGAGAATGGGGGGTGAGGGGATACCTTCCAATTATAGAGGTTGCTTGTGGAGAATGGGACATAAACCATAAAGGGGTGCCCTCCCATCTCCCCATCCCCTGGACGTGATGCTTCTCTTAAGGGCAAGATGCCAAAGGAAGCTGTTCCCTGACCCCGGAGCCTTTCAGAAATTCCATACCCTGAACTGCTCCATGTGTGGGGTGGTGAGAGAGGAGTATCCTCTGGTGGAGCTCTAGTACTGGGTTTTGGAGCAGGATTGTAAGGGGGAGGGAAGTCTATCACTTCAGAAGTCGAAGAGAGCACCAGGAGTTTCGGAGTGGGGGCGGTGCAGGGGGTACAGGTTTCTGGATTTTCTTAGAAACTGCCTTAGGTCCTACTACTAAGACTCAGGCCCCTGCCTGCAAGGCACAATTTTTAAACCAGGGAATAAGAAGTTGGACTAGACAGCCACTGATCTATGTATGGGAACTGGCCAAGGTACCCTGGATCCCCAGTGACAACATTCCAGACTGCCCGAATCATCTGGGGAACAAAGGAGCCTGTTTCTGGCCAACCCACAGGCTAGTCTGACTCACACAATGTTCTGAGTTTTCCTGCTGAAAGCTTAACACCATAGTCAGCCCCTTCCATAAACCCTTCCTTAAAATGCTTTAGCATGCAATCCAAAGGGCTTTTTGGAGAACTAGATCTGTTCCCCATAAAGAAGCTGCTCAAGGGAAGGGCAAAGCTTGGAGAGTAAGAGAGGGAGGTGTTTGTCACAGCTCCCGTTTTTTTTTGTTTGTGTTTTTTTTTGTGTGTGTGTGTGTGTTGTTGTTGTTTTTTTTTCCCACTGAAGGGCTGCCGCTGCCCCTGAGTGTGTGGTGAGAAAAGGCGGAAGGGAGGAGAAAAATTAAAACACTTGCTGGGGCCGTGAGTCTGTGAAATGAAACCTCAGTCAGGGAGTGACAGAACACAGGTTAGAAGGAAGGAGTATAGGGTCACTTCGTTGGGGGGTGAAGTCCCTGAGAGTTCCTTGAAAAGCTAGGTCAGTAATCCATTCATCTAATTCTTCGATGGTCAAAGAAGCTGGGCAGAACCATGAAATATCTTCCAAGATAACTGGAATAAAATATTGAAAATGACAGACTAGATACATGCCCACAGACAAAGAACAAAAACCAAGAAACAAGAATGACTTGGAAAAAGAGTGCTTAGACCAGGAGGGGCAGGATACACATAGAGGTTTATTTCAGGAGAACACAGTCAAAAGTTAAATAGGAAGGGAAGAAACACTCAATATTCTCTGAGATGATTTCAACAAACCGACAAAACCTGACAAATCAAAACTCAATAAATAATACACATAGGGCCCAAATATGACAAATATGAGACAGAAAGACAAAAAATAAAAATAAAAATCCAGAAACCAGGAATGAACTCTGATGTCTCAGAGCACTTCTAGGATGAGGAAGTCCCAGCTGCGTCCAGCCCTTCTACCAGTAAACCAGGACTCACCTCCAGGAGGGTTTCCAGAACTCTGAGACAAATTTTTAGGGATGTGCCAATGTTCTCTGACTACTCACTGGATCCGAAGGGAAGTTCTCTGGGGGTCTGGGACTTCTCAGGGTGTGCACCCTGTAGAAACCCCTCAGTCTTCACGTTGGGCCCAGGAGAAATTGGCCTCCCTTGGGTTCTGGACCAGTGCCCTCTAATGGTGGATCTCGCTGGGGTCTCCAAATATTGTATTGTACCCCAAATCTCACAAAGGACATCTCAAGAAGTTGAATTATGGAGTCATTTATTAAAGGCCAATGGCTGACAAGGGGAAAAAGCGCTCCAGACCTCGCAGCCCTGAACAGTTCACCACACCTGGCTTATATTGGCAGAATATCACAAAAGTGTCAATTACATCTTTGGGTCTGGAATGAGGAACCTGCTTCTCAAAAAGCATTTTTACAGAAGCAAAATTGAGTAAGTTAGTTATCTAAAGTATCTACCAATTACTGAATCAACAGAAACACATTATCTGGGACCCCCAGGGCAATTTAGAATAATTGCGCTGTCCTAGTTCCCAGAAGAACGTGCTTCAGTAACCAGTGAGATCACAATCCATGAGATATTCAAACTGTGTCACCCCCACATCCAATGTAAAAGTTGGCTGTAGATGTTGGAGATTAAACCTTTATCAGTGATAACATTTGCAAATATGTTCTCCCATTCAGGGGTCTTTCTTGTTGTTCTGTTGATGGTTTCTTTTGCTGTACAAAAGCTTTTTATTTTGAGGTAGTCTCATTTGTTTATTTTTTCTTTAGCTTCCATTGCCTTTGGAGCAGTATCAGTGAAAAAGTTCTTTCAACATATGTCTGAGATTGTGCTGCCTGTGGATTCCTCTAGTACAGTGGTACCTCAAGATACGAGTGCCCTAACATACGAAATTTTTGAGATACGAGCCATCGAGCGAGCGATTTTTGCTTTGAAATAGGAGCAACATTTGAGATAGGAGTAATCGTGCAGATCGGCCGGCTGCACAGAACCCAACAGTTTACCGCGACTCGAGCGTCTCATAATTTCCCATGCCTCAAGGTTACGGAACAAATTAAACTCATATCTATTAATATTACCATTGTTTCTTTTTTTTTCTTTTTCTTTCTTCCTTTTTTTTTTGCAGTAGCCTTGTAGAGTTATGAACTTCTCTCTCAAGACTGCTTTCACTGTGACCCATAAATTTTGTATTGTTGTATGTTCATTGTCATTTGTTGCCATGATATTTTTTATTTCTTCCTTGATCTCTCTGGTTACCCAGTCATGGTTTAATAACATGCTGTTTAGTCTTCATGTGTTTGATTTCTTTGTATTGTTTTTATTGTAGTTGATTTCCATTTGATGCCACTGTGACCTGAGAAGATGATTGATATGATTTCTATTTTCTTGAATTTGAAGAGACTTTTCCTATGATCCAACATATGGTCTATCTTTGAAAATGACCGATGTGCACTGGAGAAGAATGTATACTCTGTGGCTTTGGGGTGAAATGTTCTGAAGATTTCAATTGATTTCATCTGGTCTAGTAAGTCATTTAAGATTGATGTTTCTTTGCTGATTTTTGGTTTAGAGGATTTGTGCAATGGGTATAGTGGAATATTAAAGTCTACTACTATGATTTTATTGCTGTCAATCTCTCCCTTGATATCATCCAGAAGTTGGTGGGTTTTTTTTTTTAATGTATTTGGGTGCTCCATATTGGGTGTATATACATTACCAGAGTTATTTCTTCTGGTTGTATTGTTCTGTGTTTTCTTATCCAACCCATTTCTCTATGTTTTTTCCTTTGTGGCATTTAATCCATTTACATTTAAAGTTTTTATTGATAGGTACTTATTTATCACCATTTTTATTCTTTACCCCGTGTTCCTTCTTCACTTCCTATTTCTTTTTTATTTTTATTTTTTCAGCAGGTCCCTTAGCATTTCTTGCATTGCTCGTTTGCAGGTAATAAATTCCCTTAGTACTTTTTTGTATGTGAAGCTCCTGATTTCACCTGTAATTTTGATTGATAGCTGTGCTGGGTACAATATTCTTGGATTCCGACCCTTCCTTTGCATGATTTTGTGTATTTCATTTCATTCCCTTCTGGCCTGAGGAGTTTCTGGTGAGAAATCAGTCGCTAGTTTGATGGGGGTTCCTTTGTAGGTAACTTTCTCTCTCTCTCTGGCAGCTTTTAAAATTCTTACTTTGTCATTGGTGTTTGCCAATTTAATTATAATGTGACTTATCATCAATCCTTTGGGGTTCATATTGCTTGGGACTCTGTGAGCTTCTTGGATTTGTGTGGGTTGTTGGTTTGTTTTTTCCTATATCAGGGAAGTTTTCTGTCATCATTTCTTTAAACAGGTTTTCTATTCCCTTGCTCAGTTTCCTTTCCTTCTGGCACCCCTATAATACGGATGTTGTTTTGTTTTTGTTTTCCCAAAGTTCCCTTAGGCACTCATCCTGTTTTTTATTTTATTTTTTTCTAGAAGCTGCTTTACTTGGGTATTTTTTCCTACCTTGTCTTCTAGCTCACTGATGTGGTCCTCTGCTTCTTCTAGTATACTTTTGATTCTTTATATTGAGTTCTTTACAGCAGCAGTGTCATTTTTCATTTCCTCTTGATTCTTCTTCATTTCCTCTTGGTTTTTACTCATATAGTCAAATTTGTCTTCCATTCTTTTCAGCCACCTTGTGACCATTTCTCTGAATTCTTTCTCTGGCAGGTTGCTTAAATCTATTTAATTTACTTTTTTTTCTGGTGAGGCCTGCTTTTCTTTCATTTGTGGGCTGTTTCTTTGTCTCCCCATGGTTTCTCTTCTCTGGGTGTCTGGTTATATAGTTCTCTCTCTCTCCTTATCACAGACAAAATCTGAACTTTCCATGGTGGAGTGTAGAGCTCCTCTGAATCCCATTGTTAGCACCAATAGGCACTGGTGTTTTAGGGTTTGCAGCTGTTCAGTGAGTGCCATAGTTACAGATTTTCAGGCTTCCGATAACATCTACTTTTCCCTTCAACAGCCAAAGAAACCATCAACAAAACAACAATAAAGCCCAGTGTATGGGAAAACATATTTGCAAATGTTATCACTGATAAAGCTTTAATCTCCAACATCTACAAGCAACCTATACAATTTAGTAAAAGGTAGGTAAATGATCCAATAAAAAAAAAAAGGGCAAGCACACGTTTACAAAAGCCAAAATAGCAGGGTTAAAATTTCAAACAGCAGTTTTATATAAGACTACTCCCATTCCAGAAAAGCCATGGACTATGCCCCAGACAGAGTTGACAGTGCTGACACCAGACCAGGCCTTGAGATATGGGAGGGTGAGGGGGGGCAGAATTTGAAAGACACATTTTTCTATGGGCCTGCGCATCATAAAATGTAACTCCCTTTCTCTAAGTGTGGCTTGATTTTTCTCCGGTCTTCTGTAACAAAATGATTCCCTGGCCAAGAAGAAGGCCAAACATGTCCTTTTGGCCTCTGGTGAATGAACTGGGTTTGGGGCCTGGGGGAGCTGGACAGGCCTGATTTAGCAGAATTGAACTGGGGGACTCTGGGCACTTTCGGACCTCAGCCTAGGACCCAACCCTCATCTGGAGAGAGTGGACAGATACTTCTGGACCTACTGATAGAAACTGTAAGGTAAGGGCCCTATCAGTCAGGCCCACTCCAAGTGAATGGAAGGGGAAGCTTGATCACCTCCCCAGAAGTCAAGGACTTCCTCAGAGAATTAATCAGGAATTAGGTGGACTGTTTAAACTCTAAGTAAATATCTGGTAGAAATCAAAAACTCAGACTGTCTGGTATATCAATGTAAGTGTGAGGGTCTGTGTGAAGTAGAAGCTACTTTGTGCCTTATGGCTGTACACCTGAGAGCATTTGTTATCTCTTTATGTTGTTTAATTTGCTTAAAGATAGTGCAAATTATCTTTTTATGTCCTTTAAAAGGCATAACCATGCCTCAGACCTTCTACTCGGTATTCTTTATTCTTTGAAACCTCAATCCTTTAATGATTCCTAAAAAGTAAATAGCCAGAATTTCTTTTTATGTCCTTTAAAAGGCATAACCTTTAGAAGGAAGACAGTTGAGGACTTTTAATTGCTTTTCCTTGATTTATAATTTTGCTGTGTTAGTTTAAAATTTTGGAATTCTAGGGTAAATTTAAAGGTATAAAATTTGAGAAGGTTGCTAATCCAGAGAAATTTAAACAAAGGTTTGTTGGGTTAAGATTAGTCATAATTAACTTCTTTGTAGGCTGCCTTTTTTAGCAACCAGAGAATCATTCTGTCCCAAGAACTACAACCTACCTCCACTTCCTGATAGATTTATAGTGGGTTCTGGAGGAGGAAAGGAGCCAAAAACTACACCAGAGCAGGTGTGAGAAAGGGAAGAGGTAGTGGAATTCAATCTCAGCCTGCTGAGATAAAGGAGTTCTAGGCTGGGAGACCTGGGGATTTTTGGAGAGATCAGAAGTGGTGGAGGAGGTGTAGGATTTGAGATCCTCTGGGGCCTTAGAGTAAAGAAGAAAAATCTGGAAGGGAGATCAGCTGTTCCTTAAGTATAAAAAACCTGTGTGAACAGCATCTCAGACTGCTTGCCTTATTTCCCCTGCTAAGGACAGAGCAAATGGTTAATGCAGAAAAGGGGAGTGGTGTAGTGGGGAGAGCAGGGAGAGATAGGTTTTTGTTGATTTTTGCTTATCTGAACTATGTTGGACTCAAGGCTTTCTGAAAAACACTGTAGATCTTCCTCTGCCCTGTTTTATTCTTTTTAACCCTTACAATACGCGTAAAGAAAATTTTATTGTTCGAGCCTGGCAGGGCAGGGTTACTGAGTACTTCTTGAGTGATGGTGGAACATTCAGCAAAGGAACTTTAAGGTATAATATCTTTAATGTTACAACTAGTTTAAGTTTTAAAAATTTCTGTGTCTCAAAAAGAAATATTTTTTACCTGCTCTTACTTTTATCACAGAAGGTCTAAATCATAAATGTCACTCTAAGAAATTCTGGCTATTTACTTTTTAGGAATCATTAAAGGATTGCGGTTTCAAAGAATAAAGAATACCGAGTAGAAGGTCTGAGGCATGGTTATGCCTTTTAAAGGACATAAAAAGAAGGTTTAAAAGCTAATTTAGAAGTGTAAAGTCTATAAAGGTTATATATGTAATAAAAAGGAGAAGAGAAATGGAACTTAATCAAATAATAAAGGCCAGCAAGCCAGAAAGAGTAAACAATTTACATTCTGCGTCCCTAAACAGAGGGTAAATAGCTGTTCCAAAGTACTTAGAGAGGGACTGATAAAAGAAATCCAACAGTTACTGTTTTGCTATACAACATGTAAAAATATATTACTTTAGAAAGTCCATAAAAAGGACTGGCAAGGAAAATCAGATCTTAAAGCAGGTCAGTATATTTTTCTCCTTATACAATTTCTCCAAAATTTGGCAATATTTAATAAATAAATCATATCAATACATTTCTTTACATAAATTCAATAAGACCAGTTTCCAATAGTGGTTTTATTAACCAGAAACTTTGACTGGAGTACCATGTTTTAAAGAGCCCTGCCTGAACTCTGAAGGCTTAAAGCCAATAAGAATGCCATGGAGAAATTCTGGTATCCTGCTTGGTAGCCCTGAAAATAGCTGGTATTGGAGCATCAGGCCCATACCCTACCATCACTGGTGGTTGGTCAGAGTAGAAGGGGAGCAATAAGGGAACCTCTGCATCCCTGTGGGATCCCCATGTACTCTGAGTAGAAGGGCCTCTGAGATGGGCTTTGAAGCCTAGGGCATGGGCCTGGCTGGAGCCACTACAGGTGAGGACTTCACCTAAATCAGCAGATACTGCAGGCAGGCCTGATGGCTGCTGGATAGCATGGCTTCCTGGCCCTATGGGCACAATCAATCATGAAATTTCAGCAAAGGTAGTCAGTTACTATTCTTGTTATGTTTATGCAAACAATCAGGCAAAATTGAATACAATAGATAAATTGATCTTAATTTGGCTCTTTTGATAATCATGGGGGTAATTTTGGGAAAAAAAATCAGTTTCAGTAGAAGTTATTAAAATTGAAAGATTTTCTTCCCCTCCCACCAGACCATTTGTTACAATTTGTCTCCACCACGTCACAAGCCCACCTCCTTCTGTGCCTAGGCCTCATTGTCTGTCTGACAGACAGCAAGGATTTTTTGGCTCTGAGAGAAACCTCTGACCTGCCTCAGCAGGAAATAGCTAAAAGAGCCCACTGACATCCATTTTCCCTAAAAGAATTCAGAGCCAGGATCTTTGAGATAATATATTAGACAATTAGACAGACATGAGCAGAACAAGGAAGATGGGCCAACTAGCACTACCAGATGTAATTAAGTCTTTCCATCTCTACCTATGTGAGACAAGGGGACTCCCCAGAAGCAAGAGGGAAAGAGGCTGCAGATGAAGCAGCCGGCAGTCTGCCCTAAAATCAGTATGGTCTCCACAGATTCTAGTGACTCTTCCAAACTCTGACTTACCCACCCCACCAGCTTACATGAAAACTCAATCTAAAAAATCTAAAATCCATAACCAATCTTTACTCAAGCACTTACAGGCTTTACAGTCCACCCAGAAAGCAGTCCAGAAGCATGTCCAAGATGCTCTGCCTATACCAACTTCTAATCCAGTTCATCTCTTCCAAGCTGGTGACTCTGTTTGGGTAAAGAAATTTGCCACACAAAGACTGACTCCTACCTAGAAAGGACCACCCCCATGGCAGTCAAGGCTGATGGGATATCCATATGGCTTCATCACATTCAGCTTAAGACAGCCCATGCAAAATAGAGAATCCAGGACTCTTTGGATCCTCTAAAGATTACTCCTGGCCCTCATTCCAGGCCCTTATCTTATAAACAGGCCACTGACTTTATTCAGCAGAAAATTAATTCCATCAAGCTTATAATCCTCAGGGGTCAATATAACTCCCTCGCCAACAATGACCCAAAGAGTCAATGATTTGATTCATGTATATAAAACCAGTAGTGATGAATCATCCATCTTATATAAAAACTGCTGTTTGAATATCTTAACACTGTTATTTTGGCTTTTGTAAATACTTGCTTGCTTAAATAACAAGGAAAATAAGGCTACTCCCATTCCAGAGAGGCAGTGGACTATGCCCCAGAAAGAGCTGTCAGTGCTGACACTAGGCCAGACCTTGAGATATGGTCTCATGGCCTCTTCCCAGCACACAGGCCTCCTTTCCCAGAAGGCCTGGAAGTCTCATTCCAAATTTGGGAGACAAAAGAGCTAGAAAAAATATAAATAGCCAAAACTGGTTTGGCTCAGTGGATAGAGCGTCAGCCTGCGGACTGAAAGGTCCCAGGTTCGATTCCGGTCAAGGGCATGTACCTTGGTTGTGGGCACATCTCCAGTATGGGGCATGCAAGACGCAGCTAATTGATGTCTCTCTCTCATTGATGTTTCTAGCTTCTCTGTAAAAAAATCAATAAAATATATATTTTTTAAAAGTATAAATAGAAAAAGGTTTCCTCCATATGGGGCGCCCCCCAGAATTTGAAAGACACATATTTCTCTGGGCTTTCACATAATAAAATGTAAGTCCCTTTCTCTAAGTATGTCTTGGTTTTTCTCTGGTCTTCTGTAACAAGGGCAAAGGAGAATGTACCCTCCCCTAAGGCTGCTAAGATGTTCAGTGGGATGATAGGTGAAACCCGTGCATGCGCCATTTGTTTACCACTGAAGTCTTTGGTGCCCATGGCGAGAGAGACGGTGGTTCTTGGAGTGTTACTGTGGGAAACTGAAGTGTGTAGTGGCATACAGAGGGAATGTCAGATGAAGACCTTAGGGAGGAGGGTGCGGGGGGTGAGGGCAGGGCAGAACTCTCTTGTTGAAAGGATAGGTATTCCAAGAATCCTGGCTTTCCTAATCAGTTGTCAGACTGGGAAGTTGGGGGCTGGAAGGGAGGCATCTATGGAATAGTGCCTGGGGATTGGTTTTTTGCTTTTTTTTCAAATAGGCTTTATTCCTTCTAGTTCTCCCTCCCTCCCTCACTCCCTCCCTTTCTCCCTTCCTTCTTTTTTTCTTTCCTTCAGCAGTCTGTGGCTCACAGCAAGACTGATCAAAGGGGACTGTGAGCTCCTACATGCACACAGCCTGCAGTTGCTGCTTTCCCTCCCCCAACACACATGCATGCATGCCACACACATGTGCACGCACACACACACACATGTCCCACGCATGCTCAGTGTCTCCCACTACCACAGTATCCTATCAACATCCTGTACCAGAGCTCTGTGTTGGTCACAGTCCAGGAATCTTACATCAACACATCACAATCTTCCAGAGAGTCCAGAGTTGACACCTGGGTTCCCTCTTGGTGGGCATCATACCATATATGGATTTTGACAAATGTCTCTATCTCACCAGGATAGCATCCTACAGAAAACTTACTTTCCCTGCCATAAAAATCTTCTGTGCTAGCCCAGCTGGCATGGCTCAGTAGTTGAGCATTCATCTATGGATCCAGAAGGTCACGGTGCCATTCCTGGTTGGGGCATATGCCTAGATTGCGGGCTAGATGATCAGCGTGAGGCAGGAAGAAGGCAGCCAATCAGTGATTCTCTCTCATCATTGATGTTCCTCTCTCTCTCCCCCTTCCTCTCTAAAATTAATGAAATTATATATTTTTTAAATCTTCTGTGCTCAAGCTATTCATTTCCAAAACATGCGCTCACGGGCAAACACACACAAACGCACGCACACACAAGCACACACACCTCACCCCCATTCCAAAATAATCTCTTTATCCTTTCCATAGTTTTGTCTTTTCAGAGATGGAATATCTATTTGGAATCATGAGATATGTGACCTTTCCCGAGTAGCTTCTTTTAGACAATGATATTACGATTCCCGGGCTGCCCTCTCTTGACTACCTTTGTTGAAGTATGTTTTCTTGAAAGTAAAAGTGTGTATTAAGTGTGTTGATAAATGTCAATCTAAGAAATGCTGGCTGTTCACTTTTTGGTTATCATTGGAGATTAAGGGTTCTAAGAGTTAATAATTCTAATTAATTTAGGAAGAAATTGTATGGTTTTGATAATAGAAAGCATGAGGTATGGACATCCATTTTGAAGGAAAAAGAAAGTGAATTAAAGTTGTAAGAATGTTTTAGAAAGTTTTAAGAATGTCTGTGAAAGTTGTAAGAAGCTTCATGAAAGTTATAGAAGGTTTGCAGAGAGAAATGTTAAAAGTAAGTTATATGAATGATACAGGCTAGTAAGCCAGGACAAGCAGAATAGAGAAACTGAGATAGTAAAACAGCAGCGTACAACCATCTAGAAAATATTATCTTTCCTAAACCAATGACACTTAAGAGTAAATAATTTGAGAATAAATCTCATTTTGGTATATTAGACTATAACCCTCCAAACTAAAGTCGCTTTCCTTACACCAGACCATTTGTCATAATTCTTGTTCTTCTAGCTTTTGCCTCAATAATACTAAAATTTATAAAAACAGTTTGTCTCCACCAGTTAGGCAACTTAGACCCCTAATCTTTTCCTCCTTACAGATAGCATCTAGGCCTCAGTTGTATTTCAGCTCCAGGCCCAGAAAAGCAGCAAAACCAGACAAGTGACACTGAGGCAGCCTCAGGACCAGCTTTTACCTCCCAAGTCACTCAACAGGACCATTTTCAAGCCTTTCTTCATCAACCAGTCTCTTAGGGAAATCATGCTGCTATGACCCTTTGTCCAGCCCACTACTATCAAAGTCCATTCCCCTGTGATTTTGATGTCCCACCTCAGTAGTAAGTAAATATTAAAGATATGACTTTCATCCCTATTCCATAAAATAAAAAGGCTGGATGTTAGGTCTGATCAAACAATTTAATCAATACCCCTCCTTTGGGAATTGACCTAGGTCACTTTACAGTGGACATTTACTTGCTTAGACCACATTCCACTTGCTAAGATCATTATCTGTCCCCTCCATTGTTTCCCAGAATCTGGACCTACACAGAGAATTCTCCACCCAGAAAAAGCCCACCTACAGTCCTTTAAAAACCTCTGACTACCTGCCTTTGGGTGCTGGTGCCATTTGGGGGCTCAGCCTATCTGGTTTCCAAATAACCTAATAAATTCATAATTCTTCACCCCTTTGCTCTCATGTATTCCTCCTTCAGCTACCCTAACATCCACCACCACCCCAAATCTATTCTTTTCTATGCAGGGAGGGAGGCTTTTCCAAGGCCTAAAAACAAAGCCTACAGGCCATACAGGCAATAAATGATAACCTCAACCCCATAAAAGTTTAAGAGAAATCTGCCTCTACCTGTATACATATCTACACTAATAAAAGAGAAACGTGCAAATTGACCATCACTCCACTACACAGACCAGCTAATCAGAACAAGTATGTAAATTAACCCAACAAAGATAGAGGTTAATTTGCACACACAGATGCAGAGTGAAGACTGAAGACAGCAAAGAAGGAAGAAGGAGGGAAAGCAGAAAGCAGGACGGCGGTGGGAGGAAAAGCTCTGGGTGGCACTGGCAGGACAAAAAGCATGGAGGGGAGCGGTAGTGGCAGTGGGAGGGAAAGCACAGCAGGGGGGGTGGCAACGGTAGGAGGGAAAGCGTGGGGTGGGGGACAGTGGTGGCAAGAGGGAAGGGAAAGCATGGGTCATAGCAGCAGAAAGGAAAGCACAGGGGAGAAGGGGTTGTAGCAGCGGGAAGGAAGCCTGCCTTGGAAGGCTTCACTTAGGCCATAGGAAGCCCTGTTCTTGCAGGAATCTTCCTGCAGTAGTGTGCGTGTGTGTGTGTGTGTGTGTGTGTGTGTGTGTGTGTGTATGCAAATTATACACACACACACACACACACACACACGAGTAATATGCAAATTAACCATCACTCCACGACAAAAATGGCAGCACCCATAGCCACAAGATGGTGGTCCCCAGTACTCTCAGCCCCACTAGAGCCCCCAGTCTCAGGGAGGGCTGCCACTAAGAGCCAGCAGAGTAAGCAGCCTGGCGGAATTCAGCCCAGAGGCCCTCTAGACCTTTATACACAACAAAAACAAATTCACTCCCCACAGCTCAATCCCCTCCCAGCAACAGCAAGCAGCCTGAGGTCTCAGCCTAGGGGGGTTTCACATCCCCAAATCATGATTCCATCCCATTGCCAGCAGCCCAGGCTGGGGTCTCAGCCAGGAAGGGGCGTGTACCCTGAGGGCATGATCCCCTTGCAGCAGTGGCAGCCTAGAGTCTCAACCACTAAGTCACACCAGCTGGTTAGACCAAGATGGCAGCATAGGTAAACACCTACACTGCTGCCTCGCACAATTTCAAAACTACAACTGAAAGACAGAACGGACACCATCCAGAACCACAGGAAAGCTGGCTGAGTGGAAATTCTACAACTAGAAGAAAAGAGAGGCGCTCACAGAGACCCAGAAGAGCTGCAAAAAGTTGAGGTACAGAGGCGCACACGTGGAAAGAGTGGGTGCCGGAATACCTGGCTGGCTTCTCTGGAGGGAGACTCCCAACAGCACTGAACCCCTTATCCTACGACACTAAACCCCCAGGTCCAGCCGAAACTGATACGGGGGGAGTTTGGACTGTGGAAAGGAAGAAGTACACAGAAATTTGAGGGAGTCCAAAGGAGGGCAGAAGTTGGGCGGTGGCGTGCACAGCCCTGCCTGCAGAAAACTGACTGCTGATTGGTCTGCTGGCTTTCACAAGAAAGCAGGAGACAAAGCATCCCAACTACATCACTTCTAACTCCACTAAATCCCAGTATCGGGCGAAACCCTGAGGACCCAGATTCATAAGGTCCTGGAGCACAGGGGAGTCAGAGGGGCAGCAGTCTAGAGGCACTGCGATAGAGAGAGAGTGCACATGCGCAAAGGGTCCACTCCAGTGATTACCCAGTCACGTGAGAC
This sequence comes from Lasiurus cinereus, assembly GCA_011751065.1. Lineage (NCBI taxonomy): Eukaryota > Metazoa > Chordata > Mammalia > Chiroptera > Vespertilionidae > Lasiurus > Lasiurus cinereus. The sequence goes on along the minus strand of JAAGEH010000044.1, from coordinate 1,166,486 downwards.
TGAGGGTCCATGGAGGGCAGGGCTGACTGGAAGGCAAGGCGGTCTCTTAAGCCCTGAGACTCCAAGCTCAACAGAGACGCTTTTGCTGTTGTGCAAGTCTGGTATCATAAGGCTGAATCCAACACAGAAGTTCTGCCGGCATAGTGAAAATGCCGAGACAAGGGAAGGGATCACAAAAAAAAGAAACGGAGGACAACAAACGACTGAATATAGAGTTCAAAACCATGCTTATAAGGTTTTTCAAGAATATCCTAGAAAAGTTGAACAAAGTTAGCGAGACCCAAGAGGAGATGAAAAAAAAAAACACCAACTGGAGATGAAAAAGAACCAACTAGAGATGGAAAAGGACCAAGTAGAAATTAAAAATACACTGACTGAAATAAAAAAAAATATTATACAGAGACCTAACAGCAGACTAGCGGAAGGCAAGAATCAAGTCAAAAATTTGAAATATAAAGAATCAGAAAACACTCAACTGGAAAAGCAAGAAGAAAAAAGAATCCAAAAATGTGAAGATAATGTAAGGAGCCTCTGGGACAGTTTCAAGCGCACTAACATCAGAATCGTGGGGATGCCAGAAGAAGAGAGAGAGCAAGATACTGAAAACCTATTTGAAGAAATAATCACTGAAAACTTCCCACATCTGGTGAAAGAAATAGACTTACAAGTCCAGGAAGCACACACAACCCCATATAAAAGGAATCCAAAGAGGACTACACAAAGACACATAATAATTAAAATACCAAGAGCAAAAGACAAAGAGAGAATATTCAAAGCAGCAAGAGAAAAACAGTTAATTACCTACAAGGGAGCACTCATATGACTGTCAGCTGATTTCTCAACAGAAACGATGCAGGCCAGATGGGAATGGCAAGAAATATTCAACGTGATGAATAGCAAGAACCTACAACCAAGAATACTCTATCCAGCAAAGCTATCATTCAGAATTGAAGGGCAGATAAAGAACTTCACAGAGAAGAAAAGGCTAAAGGAGTTCATCAACTCCAAACCAGTATTATATGAAATGCTGAAAGGTACTCTTTTAGAAGAGGAAGAAGAAAAAGGTAAAAGACAATAAATTATGAACAACAAATACATATCTATCAACAAGTGAATCTAAAAATTAAGTGAATTAAAAATTTGATCAACAGAATAAACTGATGAATATAATAGAATCAGGAGCACAGAAAGGGAGTGGACTGATAATTCTCAGGGGAAAAGGGATGACTGGTGTACAGGGAGAGACTGGAGAAAAATCATACACCTTATGGATGAGGTCAACGGGAGGGAGGGAAAGGTAGAAGGAAGGGTAGGGGCTGGGTGGAGGGGAGTTATGGAGGGGAAAAAAGAGAAACAAATGTAATAATCTGAATAATAAAGATTTAATTTTTTTAAAAAAATGAGTAGATTTGTGTTTCCCTTTGCAAGGGGATTTCATCCTCTTTTGCTGCAAAGGTGAATTTTTTATAAGTGATCATGTCCTGGTGGAGGGTATTCTTTTCCTTAATTTCATTTGGGGTTCTTGATCCTGCTAATAAATTTTGCATCTGAAAAAAAAATTCACAACAGCCAGGCAGATATGGAAGAGTCTTAAATGTGTTTTTGTTGTTGTTGTTGTTTTTGTTGTTGTTGTTAAATATAATTTATTGATTTTTTACAGCGAGGAAGGGAAAGGAATAAAGAGCTAGAAACATCTATGAAAGAGAAACATTGATAAGCTGCCTCCTGCACATTCCCCACTGGGTATGTACCCCCAACCAAGGTAAATGCCCTTGACCAGAATCGAACCTGAGACCCTTGAGTCTGCAGGCCAATGCTCCATCCACTGAGCCAAACCAGTTAGAGCTGTACAATATGTTAAAGAAAAAAAAAAACCCTATCTAATAAAGAGAGAATATGCAGGGTAGGACAGTTGGGGACGATTGGATCAGCAGAGGAGCAGTTAGGCATCAATTAGGCTGGCAGAGAAATGGTTAGGGGGTGATCAGGCTGACAGGCAGAAGTGGTTAGGGGCAATCAGTCAGTCAGGCGAGCAGTGGGAGCCCAGATTGTGAAAGGAATATCCAACTGCCTGACATCCCCTGAGGGGTCCCAGATTGGAGAGGGTGCAGGTTGGGCTGAGGGACATTCTTCCCCCGCCCCCGCCAGTGCACAAATTTCATGCACCAGGGCTCTAAAAGATATATATATCTTTTATGTATATATATATATATATATATATATATATATATGTGTGTATATATATATATACGTATATATATATGTATATATATGTATATATGTGTGTGTGTGTATATATATATATATGTATATATATATATATATATATATATATATATATATATATACATACAAGAAATCCCACAGACAACAGAAGGTGGGCATGGGGACCATTGGTGCAATGTCATGTAGCTGTGGATTTCATTGTGACTCACCTGTTCAATGAAATATATAAGGTAGCCATTTGCCCAGATGGATCAGCATGACTGCACATAGATAAGCCCCTCCTATGATTCTGTCTCTGACAGTAGCACAGGAAGCCAAAATGAAATCCTAAAACTGTTAGAGGTGGTCTAGGAACCAAAGAAAGTAGCAGTCATCCACTGCAAGAGACATCAAAAAGAAAAAGACTCAGTGTTATAAGGAAACTATCAGGTAGATACTCCAGCTAACTAAACAAGCTGGAAGAGAATAGATAATACCATCCAAAAATCATGCTGACCCCAGAACTACCTACACCCAAAAAAATATACAGCTCAGGAAGAGGAATGGGCATAGCAAGAGTGAGGAAATTTGACCAAGGAAAGATGGTGGGTACTCCCAGACTGCAGAATCTATGTGCCAGAGCAACTAGCCACTAGGTGGTCCTCCAAAAGCATGAACTCACCCACCAGGGAAAAACCACTCTAGAAGCCTTATGGAGCTGATACTACCTGATTGCTTGACATCTGTCCTAATGCTGCCTCCTCTGTGCTCAAAACAATGCCAAATAAGGCCCCATTGGGCCTGCAGGAATCCAGTGCTATGGCCAAGCATCCTTTGAAGATCTGGAGGTAGTGTTCACTGAAATAGGACTCACCAGAGGAAACAGATATATCCTGGATTTTGTTTGTACTTTATTGGGCTGTCTCAAAGCTTACCCCACATGCATGGAGAAGGCAAGAGAAGTACCCAGAGCTAAAAAAAAAAAATGGCAGCAAAATAGCCGGACTTGTCTGGAGCCTTGTCGCTGGGCAGACGGAGAGAGAGCTGCTGAGAGTCGCACTGGCAGTGTTGTCAAGTTAAGAATCAATTATCCTCCAGAAGAAGGTGGAGGACTGCTGGACGGGGCTCCCCAGACCAGGCAGACCCACTGCCATGGGGTTTTTGTCTGCCAGAGCCACCAGTGCGAATGCGGAGACCCCCGCCATTTTGCAGAGGGAAGTGGATGTCTACGGCAGTCTGAAAGTTACAGCTGCAGCACCCACCAAACAGCCGGGGGACCCAGAACACTGCTCTCCAATTGGCACAGACACATGGACTCAAAGGAGCTCCATAGGCCACAAGGAAAGGTCAGATTTTGCCTGGGATAAGGTGAGGTCTCCTTTCCCTCGGAATAGAGATGTGCACACTGTGGGAACCGGGCTGGGGAAAAGCTGCTTCTGGAGAGGTCTGCAGATGTGGAGCAGGGTGTGATCCCTAAATGTGGAAGGGGACTCTCAGAGCTGTTAACAGAGGGGAGCTCTAGAAAACAACTCATTCTGATGTGAGGCAGAAGCACAGCCTGGGAGTTATTACACTATTCCGACTGCTCGAATCCCTACACACCGGTATTGAGAACCACAGAATAGCAGGATCTAAGCACAGGCTAGAGAGGTCCTGTGCTTAGTCTCAGAGGTCAATTCCGAAACACTGCCACCCAGTGGATGACTCACAAATTGACTCCAGCATAATCACAAAAGAATAAAGAGATTAAGACATACCTCAGCAGTGGAACACAGGGAACTGCAATACCCTCCTGACTGGGAAACAGGAGTGCCAAGTGAATAACCTCCACTACTGCCCATTCTATTTATTTCTTTTTATTTTTTTATTTATTTTTTATTTTTATTTTTGCATATTTTATTTTAAAATTTATTTTTTTCTTTTCTCAATCGATTTTACCTTTTTAATTATTACATTTTTATTTTCTACTACTATTATTACTACTACTATTTTATTTTGGGGGGAAAAAACAAGTGTCCTTTTATTTTCTCTTTATTTTACTTTGGGATTAGAGTTCTACATTCTATTTTCATCTTTCCTTTAGCATAATTTTACTCTATCTCAACTCTACCTTTATGCCAACACTCTCCTCCGAACTTTCCCCAGTTTGTTGTCTTGTTTCTCTAACCCTTTTCCAACTTTAGATTTTCCTTATTCTTTCTCTTTACCTGGTTAAAATTTCACCCCACTTATATTTCTAATTTCAAATCCCCTACTCCAAGTCCATACAAACCTCTCTCTTCTTATCTTCACTATCCAAAAGGTTGTTTTTCTCTATGTTCTTTTGTTGCAGTTTGCCTGAACGGTGATTATATTGATTTTTTTAACTTTTTTGTGAGATTGTTTTAGCTTATTCTACTTGTTTTATTTTGCTTTTTGTTTGCTTTCTTTTGGTATTTTTTTTTACCCCTTTTTCCCTTGCCTCCCTAGATATTAGCTGTTATTTGTAGTTTGTATTAATCTCCAGGTACTTGTTGCCGGCATTTGTTGGGATTAGTGGCTGTTCTGTTGGAGTTTTTTCCTCACATCTATATTTTGTTTCTCTTTTATATCTTATTCTCTTTCTTTTCTCTCTGACTTTTTTCTCTTTCTCTTTTCTTCTTCTTCTTCTTCTCCATTTTATTTTTTTTATTTTACTTTATATTTTATTTATTTATTTCTCCCTTCTCTCAATTTGATTTTGGCCCTTCTTTGTTTTCTTTTTCATCATTTTTCTCCTCTTTTTTCTCTACTTACCCCTAATTTGTCTTTCATTGATGGTCACATTATTTGTGGTTATTAACATTGTGAATACATTTCTGTTCAGTGCCTTGTGTGTTGTACCTGGTCCTGTTGTAGTTTGTGCCTTTGAATTAATGTAGAAGAGAGAACTACATAACCAGACACCCGGAGAAGAAAGACCATGGGCAGACAAAGAAAGAGCCTGTATGTGACAGAAAGGCAGGTATCACCAAAAAAGGAAAGTAAACAAAATAGAAGGAGAAATAAGCCTGCCAGAGAAAAAGTTCAGAGAAATGATCATGAGGTGGCTGAAAAGAATGGAAGACGAAATCGACAATGTGAGTAAGAGCCAAATGGAAATGAAGAAGAGCCAAGAGGAAATGAAGAAGCAAGAAGAAATACAGAATAATCAATAAGAAATGAAAAATGACATCACTGCTATAAAGAACTCAAAAGAAAGCATTAAAAGTAGACTAAAAGAAGCAGAGGAAGGCACCAGTGAGCTAGAACACAAGTTAGAAAAAATACCCAAGTACAGAGGCTTCTAGAAAAACAAATTAAAAAGCAGGAGAGCCTAAGGGATCTTTGGGATAACATGAAACAAAACAAAATCAGCATAAATGGGGTTCCAGAAAGAGCAGAAACTGAGCAAGGAATACAAAACCTATTTAAAGAAATAATGACAGAAAATTTCCCTAATATAGAAAAACAAACAAACAAACAAAAAATCCAAGACACTCACAGAGTCCCAAGCAAAATGAACCCCACAAAACCGCACTAAGGCACATTATACTTAAATTGGCAAACACCAATGAGAAAGTAAGAATCTTAAAAGCGGACAGAGAGAAACAGAAAGTTACCTACAAAGGAACCCCAAGACTAGCTACTGATTTCTCAAAAGAAACTCATCAGGCCAGAAGGGAATGGAATGAAATATACAAAGTCATGCAAAGGAAGTGTCGAAATCCAAGATTACTGTTCCCAGCAAGGCTTTCAATCAAAATTGAAAGTGAAATCAGGAGCTTTACATACAAAAAAAAGACTAAAGGAATATATTACCACGAAACCAACAATGCAAAAAATGTTAAAGTGTCTCCTATAATAAAAGGAAATAGGAAGCAAAGAAGGAACTCTGCGGTAAAGACTAAAAATGGCGACAGATAAGTACCTATCAATAATTACTTTAAATGTAAACGGATTAAATGCTCCAAACAAAAGACATAGGGTAACCGATTGGATAAGAAAACATGATCCATATATCTGCTGTCTACAAGAAACCCACCTCAGGAAAAGAGATGCACACAGATTGAGGGTGAAGGGATGGAACATGGTATTTCAGGCAAATGGAAATGAAAAAAAAGCTGGGGTTGCAATACTTATATCTAACAAATTAGATCTCAAAGTGAAGGACATAAGAAGAGATAAAGAAGGCCATTTCGTAATACTAAAGGGAACAATCCAACAAGAAGAAATAACTCTGGCAAATATATACACACCCAATATAGGATCACCAAAATACATAAAAATCTCCTGGAGGATATTAAGGGAGAGATTGACAGCAATACAATCATAGTAGGAGACTTTAATACCCCACTGTCACCACAAGGAAAATCCTCTAAACAAAAAATCAGCAAAGAAACATCAATCCTAAATGACACACCAGACCAGATGGAATTAATTGACATCTCCAGAACATTTCACACTAAAGAAACAGAATATACATGCTTCTCCAGTGCACATCAGTCATTTTCAAAGATAAATCATATGTTGGGTCATAAGAAAAATCTCTTCATATTCAAGAAGGTAGAAATCAAAGTAAGCAATTTCTCAGACCACAGTGGCATAAAACTGGAAATCAACTATCATAAAAATAATATAAGGACATCAAACACATGGAGACTAAACAGCATGCTATTAAACAATGACTGGGAAGGGGTGGAAAATGGCTGCAGAGTACACAGACGCGTCTGGAGCTTTGTCGCTGGGCAGAGGGAGAGAGAGAGGCTGAGAGTTGCATTGGGAGTGTTTGTTGGCAAGCTAGGAGTCAGTTGTCCTCCAGGGGAAGGCGGAGAACTGCTGGAAGGGGCTCTCTCGGCCAGGCAGCCCCACTTCCACGGGGTTTTTGTCGGCCGGAGCCACCAGCGCGAACGCGGAGCCCTAGCCATCTTGCAGAGGGAGGTGGATGTCTGCGGCGGTCTGAAGCCTTCGGCTGGGCACCCATCGAGCAGCCAGGAACCCGGGGACCCAGAACTCCGCTCTCCAATTGGCGCAGACACTTGGCGGAATCAGAGATCCACAGAGCGAACGGAAAGGTCAGATTGCGCCTGACTTAAGGGGGAGGTGGATGTCTGCCGAGGTCTGAAAGCTGCGGCTGACGGAGGCACCCACAGAGCAGCCAGGACCCAGAGCGTGGCTTCCCAGGCAGCACAGACACGCAGACTGAGGATTCAGAGATTCACATTATGCACGCGCGTGCGGAAGGGTCAGATTTCGCCTGGGCCAGGGTGCGGTCTCCTACCCCCACAGGACAGAGACGCGGACACTGTGGGAGCCGGGCTGCGGAAAGCTGCCTCTGGAGAGGTCCGAGGTGGTGGTCAGGGCGTGATCCCTGAGTGTGAAGGCAAACCCTCTGAGCTGTTGACAGAGGAGAGGTCCAGAAAACGACTCTTTTTTTTTTTCTCTCTTTTTCTCTGGGGCAGAGGGACAACCTGGGAGTTATTGCAGTGTCCAGGCTGCAAAACTCCCACAAACTGGTTTTGGGAACCACAGAGTAGCAGGATCTGAGCACAGCCTAGAAAGGTCCTGTGCTTTGTCTCAGAGATCAATTCTGAAACACTGCCACCCAATGGATGACACACAAATTGACTCTCGAATAACCACAAGAGAATAAAGAGATTAAAACACCAAGAGGGGAACACAGGGAACTGCAATACCTCCCCTACTGGGAAACAGGAGTGCCAAGCAGAATAATAGTGGAAGTGAAGGACCATTCTATTTTTCTTCTTCTTTTTTTTTCCTTTTTTCTTTTTCTTAATTTTTAATTCTTTATTTTTCATTTTCACATATTTTAATTAAAAGAATATTTTTTTTCTTTCTGCCTCAATTGATTTTACCTTTATAATTACTACATTTTTGTTTTAAACTAGTATTATTAATTACTACTAGTACTTTACCGTTTTTGGAAAAAAAAAGTGTCATTTTGTTTTCTCTTTATTTTATTTCGGGATTAGAGTTCTACATTCTATTTTCATCTTCCCTTTAGCATAATTTTACTCCCACTCAACTCCACCTTTATGCCAACACTTTCCTCCTAACTTTCCCCATTTTGCTGTCTTGTTTCTCTTTCCCTTTTCCAACTTTAGATTCTCCCTATTTTTCTCTTTGCCTGGTTAAAATTTCACCTCATTTATGTATCTAATTTCAAATCCCTTACTACAAGTCCACACAAACCTCTCCCCTCTTGTCTTCATTAGTCAAAAAGTTGTTTTTTCTCTATGTCCTTTTGTTGCTATTTGCCTGAAAAGTGATTATATCGATTTTTTGAAAAAATTTTTGAGAGATTGTTTTAGTTTATTCTACTTGTTTTATTTTGCTTTTTGCTTGCTTTGTTTTCTACCTCTCTTTTCCCTCATCTCCCTCGATACCAGTTGCTATTTGCAATTTGCATCAATCTCTAGGTACTGGTTGCTGGCCTTTATTGGGATTAGTGACTGTTCTATTGAACTTCTCTCCTGACATCTATATTTTGTTCCTCTTTTCTTTCTTATACACTTTCTTTTCTCTCTGACTTTTTTCTCTTCCTCTTTCCTTCTCCTTTTTCTCTTTTTTATTTTCTTATTTTATTTTATTTTATTGTTCATTTATTTATCTTTTTTTTTCTCACTCTCCCAATTTGATTTTGGCACTTCTTTCTTTTCTTTCTTCCTCATTTTCCTCTTCTTCTTTCTCTATTTACCCCTAATTTGTCCTTCATTGGTGGTCACCTTATTTGTGATTATTAACATCTTGAATACATTTCTACTCAGTGCCTTGTGTGCTGTAGCTGGTCGTGTTGTAGTTTGTGGCTTTCAGTCAACGTAGGAGAGAGCACTACATAACCAGACACCCAGAGAAGAAATACCATGGTCAGAAAAAGAAACAGCCCACAAAAGACAGAAAGGCAGGTTTCACCAGAAAAGGAAGTAAACGAAATAGAACCACAAAAAAGCCTACCAGAGAAAGAGTTCAGAGAAATTATCATAATGTGGTTGAAAAGAATGGAAGACAAGTTTGACAATATGAGTAAGAGCCAAGAGGTAACGAATAAGAACCTAGAGGAGGTGAAGAAGCGTGAAGAAGAAATGCAGAAGAAACTAGAGGAGGTGCAGAATAAACAAGAAGAAATGAATAATGACATCACTGCTATAAAGAACTCAATAGAAAGCATCAAAAGTAGACTAGAAGAAGCAGAGGACCGCATCAGTGAGCTAGAAGACACGGTAGGAAAAAATAGCCAAGTACAGCAGCTTCTAGAAAAAAAAGTTAAAAAGCAAGAGGAGAGTCTAAGGGAACTTTGGGATAACATGAAACAAAATAACATCCGCATAATTGGGGTTCCAGAAAGAGTGGAAACTGAACAAGGATTAGAGAACGTGTTTGAAGAAATAATGACAGAAAATTGCCCCAATATAGAAAAGAAAAAACCCACACAAATCCAAGAAGCTCACAGAGTCCCAAGCAAAATGAACCCCAACAAACCGACACCGAGGCACATTATAATTAAATTGGCAAACACCGACGACAAAGTAAGAATCTTAAAAGCAGCCAGAGAGAAACAGAAAGTTACCTACAAAGGAACCCCCATAAGACTAGCTACTGACTTCTCAACAGAAACTCGTCAGGCCAGAAGAGAATGGAATGAAATATACAAAGTCATGCAAAGGAAGGGTCTGAATCCAAGAATACTGTACCCTGCAAGACTCTCAATCAAAATTGAAGGTGAAATCAAAAGCTTCACAGACAAAAAAGGACTAAGGGAATATATTACCACCAAACCAGCAATGCAAGAAATGTTAAAAGGTCTGTTGTAATAAAAAGAAAGAGGAAGCAAAGAAGGAACTCGGGGGTAAGGACTAAAAATGGCAACAGATAAGTACTTATCAATAATAACTTTAAATGTAAACGGATTAAATGCTCCAATCAAAAGACATAGGGTAACCGAATGGATAAGAAAACATGATCCATATATCTGCTGTCTGCAAGAAACCCACCTTAGGAAAAGAGACGCACACAGTTTGAGGGTGAAGGGATGGAACATGGTACTTCAGGCAAATGGAAATGAAAAAAAAGCTGGGGTTGCATACTTATATCTGACAAATTAGATCTCAAAGTGAAGGACATAACAAGAGATAAAGAAGGCCACTTCATAATACTAAAGGGAACAATCCAACAAGAAGAAATAACTCTGGTAAACATATATGCACCCAATATAGGAGCACCTAAATATATAAAAAAACTCTTGGAGGGTATTAAGGGAGAGATTGACAGCAATACAATCATAGTAGGAGACTTTAATACCCCACTGTCACCATTGGACAAATCCTCTAAACAAAAAATCAGCAAAGAAACATCAATCCTAAATGACTCACTAGAACAGATAGAAGTAATTGACATCTACAGAACATTTCACCCCAAAGCCACAGAATATACATTCTTCTCCAATGCACATGGGCCATTTTCAAAGATAGATCATATGTTGGGTCATAAGAAAAGTCTCTTCAAATTCAAGATAGAAATCATATCAAGCATTTTCTCAGACCACAGTGGCATAAAACTGGAAATCAACTATAATACAAACAATAGAAAGAAATCAAAGACATGGAGACTAAACAACATGCTTTTAAACAACGACTGGGTAACCAGAGAGATCAAGGAAGAAATCAAAAACATCATGGCAACAAATGACAATGACAACACAACAATACAAAGTTTATGGGACACAGTGAAAGCAGTCTTGAGAGGGAAGTTCATAGCCCTACAAGCCTACTGCAAAAAACAGGAAATAATGGTAATAAATCACCTAAACCTACAACTCAAAGAGCTAGAACATGAGCAACAAGAAAAGCCCAGTGTACTCAGAAGGAAGGAAATGGTGAAGATCAGAGTGGAGATAAACAACTTGGAGACCAAAGAAACAATTCAAAAGATCAACAAAACAAAGAGTTGGTTCTTTGAAAGGATAAACAAGATTGATGGACCCCTAGCCAGGCTCACCAAGAAGCAAAGAGAGAAGACCCAAATAAACAAAATCAGAAATGAAAGAGGAGAAATAACCACAAATCCTGTGGAAATACAAAGGATTGTTAAAAAATACTATGAACAACTCTATTCAAACAAATTGGACAACCTGCAAGAAATGGACATTTTCCTAGAAAAATATAACCTCCCAAACTCAATGAGGAGGAAGCCAAACATCTCAATAGTCCAATAACTATGGAAGAAATTGAAGCAGTAATCAAAAAGCTTCCAGCAAATAAAACCCCGGGTCCAGATGGCTACACAGGAGAGTTTTACCAAACATTCAAGGAAGAATTAAAACCTATCCTCCTCAGACTATTCAAAAACATTCAAGAAGAAGGAATACTACCAAACACCTTCTATGAAGCCAGCATCACCCTAATACCAAAAGCAGATAAAGACAACACAATGAAAGAGAATTATAGGCCAATATCTCTCATGAACATAGATGCCAAAATCCTCAACAAAATTCTAGCAAACCAGATCCAGCAGTACATCAGAAAGATCATACACCATGACCAAGCAGGATTCATCCCAGGAATGCAGGGATGGTTCAATATCCGCAAATCAATAAATGTGATACATCACATAAACAAATTGAGAGACAAAAATCACATAATCATATCAATTGATGCAGAAAAAGCATTTGACAAAATCCAACATCCTTTCTTGATAAAAACTCTCAGCAAAGTGGGAATAGAAGGATCATACCTCAACATCATAAAAGCCATATATGATAAACCCACAGCTAACATCATACTCAATGGGCAAACACTAAAACCATTTCCCCTAAGAACAGGAACAAGACAGGGATGCCCACTCTCACCTCTCCTGTTCGACATAGTACTGGAAGTATTAGCCATTGCAATTAGACAAGAAGAAGAAATAAAAGGCATCCAAATTGGAAAAGAAGAAGTAAAGCTGTCCTTATTTGCAGATGACATGATATTGTACATAAAAAACCGAAAGGATTCCATGCCAAAACTAATTGACTTAATTAATGAATTCGGTAACGTAGCAGGATACAAAATTAATGCTAAGAAGTCTGTGGCATTTCTATACACTAACAGTGAAATTATAGAAAGAGAAACTAAAAAAGCAATCCCATTTACCATCGCACCAAACAAATTAAGATACCTAGGAATAAACCTAACTAAAGAGGTAAAAGACCTTTATGCAGAAAACTACAGGACACTGAAAAAAGAGATAGAGGAAGATGTTAACAGATGGAAGAGCATACCATGCTCATGGATTGGGAGAATCAACATCATTAAAATGTCCATACTACCCAAAGCAATCCACAGATTCAACGCACTATCCATTAAAATACCAACGACATATTTCACAGACCTACAAAGAATTCTTCATAGATTCATCTGGAACAAAAAAAGACCACGGATAGCTACAGCAATTCTGAGAAAAAAGAATAAAGTAGGTGGGATCTCAATACCAGACTTCAAGCTATACTACAAAGCAACTGTTCTCAAAACAGCCTGATACTGGCACGAGAACAGACATATAGATCAATGGAATAGAATAGAAAACCCAGATATCCACCCAAACCACTATGCTCAATTAATATTTGACAAAGGAGGCATGAACATTCAATGGAACCAAGATAGCCTCTTCAATAAATGGTGTTGGGAAAATTGGACAGATACATGCAAAAAATTGAAACTGGACCACCAACTTACACCAAATACAAAAATAAACTCAAAATGGATACAGGACTTAAACATTAGAAGGGAAACCATAAAAATACTAGAGGATTCCACAGGCAGCACAATCTCAGATATATGCCGAAAGAACTTCTTCACTGATACTGCTCCAAAGGCAATGGAAGCTAAAGAAAAAATAAACAAATGGGACTACATCAAAATAAAAAGCTTTTGCACAGCAAAAGAAACCATCAACAAAACAACAAGAAAGATCAATGCATGGGAGAACATATTTGCAAATGCTATCACTGATAAAGGTTTAATCTCCAAAATCTATAACCAACTTATACAACTTAATAAAAGGAAGATGAAGGATCCAATAAAAAAATGTGCAACGGACCTAAATAGAACCTTTTCAAAAGACGACAGAAGGAAAGCCAAGAGACACATGAAAACATGTTCAAAGTCATTAATCATCCAAGAGATGCAAATCAAAACGACAATGCGATACCATCTTAAACCTGTCAGAATGGCAATCATCAACAAATCAACAAACGACAAGTGTTGGCGAGGATGCGGAGAAAAAGGAACCCTTGTGCACTGTTGGTGGGAATGCAGACTGGTGCAGCCACTGTGGAGAACAGTATGGAGTTTCCTTAAAAAACTAAAAATGGATCTCCCATTTGACCCTGTAATACCACTCTTAGGAATTTATCCTAAGAAATTACAAACACCAATCAGAAAGGATTTATGCACCCCTATGTTCATAGCAGCACAATTTACAATAGCTACAATTTGGAAACAGCCTAGGTGCCTGTCAGCAGATGAGTGGATCAGAAAACTGTGGTACATCTACACAATGGAATTCTATGCTGCCATTAAAAAGAAGGAATTCTTATCATTTGCAGCAACCTGGTTGGAACTGGAGAGCCTTATGCTTAGCGAAATAAGCCAGTCAATGAAGGAGACCTTTTACCAAACATTCAAGGAAAAATTAAAACCTATCCTCCTCATACTATTCTAAAATATTCAAGAAGAAGGAACACTTCCTAACACCGTCTATGAAACCAGCATCACCCTAATACCAAAACCAGATAAAGACAACACAATGAAAGAGAATTATAGGCCAATATCTCTCATGAACATAGATGCAAAAATCCTCAACAATATTCTAGCAAATCGGATCCAGCGGTACATCAGAAAGTTCATACACCATGACCAAGTAGGATTCATCCCAGGAATGCAGGGATGGTACAATATCCACAAATCAATAAATGTGATACATCTCATAAACAAATTGAGAGATAAAAATCACATAATCATATCAATTGATGCAGAAAAAGCATTTGACAAAATCCAACACCCTTTCTTGATAAAAACTCTCAGCAAAGTGGGAATAGAAAGATCATACCTCAACATCATAAAAACCATATATGATAAACCCACAGCTAACATCATACTCAATGGGCAAAAACTAAACCCATTTCTCCTATGAACAGGAACAAGACAGGGATGTCCACTCTCACTTCTCCTGTTAAACATAGCACTGGAAATATTAGCCATTGTAATTAGACAACAAGAAGAAATAAAAGGCATCCAAATTGGAAAAGAAGAAGTAAAGCTGTCCTTATTTGCAGATGACATGATACTGTACATAGAAAACCAAAAGGACTCCATCCCAAAACTAACAGACTTAATAAATAAATTCGGCAACGTAGCAGGATACAAAATTAATGCCAAGAAATCTGTGGCATTTCTGTACACTAATAGTGAAATTACAGAAAGAGAAACTAAAAATGCAATCACATTTACCATCGCACCAAAAAAATTAAGATACCTAAAAATAAACCTAACTAAAGAGGTAAAAGACCTATATGTAGAAAACTACAGGACAATGAAAAAAGAGATAGATGGAAGAGCATACCATGCTCATGGATTGGGAGAATCAACATCATTAAAATGTCCGTACTACCCAAAGCAATCTATAGATTCAATGCACTACCCATTAAAATACCAACAACATATTTCACAGACCTAGAAAGAACTCCTCAAAGATTTATCTGGAACAAAAAAAGACCCCAAATACCCACATCAATCCTGAGAAAGAAGAATAAAGTAGGTGGGATCTCAATACCAGATTTCAGGCTATATTACAAAGCTACTGTTCTCGAAACAGCCTGGTACTGGCACAAGAACAGACATATAGACCATATAGACATATAGAATAGAGAATCCAGATATCCACCTAAACCACTATGCTCAATTAATATTTTACAAATCAGGCATGAACAACCAATGGAGCCAAGATAACCTCTTCAATAAATTGTGTTGGGAAAATTGGACAGATACATGCAAAAAAATGAAACTGGATCATCAACTTACACCAAATACCAAAAAAAAAAAAAACCTCAAAATGGATACAGGACTTAAACATTAGAAGGGAAACCTTAAAAATACTAGAGGAATCCACAGACAGCACAATCTCAGACATATGCTAACAGAACTTCCTCACTGATACTGCTCCAAGGGCAATGGAATCTAAAGAATAAATAAACAAATGGGACTACATCAAAATAAAAAGCTTTTGCACAGCAAAGGAAACCATCAACAAAACAACAAAAAGGCCCACTGTATGGGAGAACATATTTGCAAATGTTATCACTGTTAAAGGTTTAATCTCCAACATCTACAGCCAATTTATAAAACTTAATAAACGGAAGATAAACGATCCAATAAAAAAATGGGTAAGAGACCTAAATAGAACCTTTTTGAAAGACGACAGAAGGAAGGCCAAGAGACACATGAAATCATGTTCAAAGTCACTAATTATCAGAGAGATGCAAATCAAAACGACAATGCGATACCATCTTAAACCTGTCAGAATGGCAATCATCAACAAATCAACAAACGACAAGTGTTGGGAGGATGTGGAGAAAAAGGAACCCTTGTGCACTGTTGGTGGGAATGCAGACTGGTGCAGCCACTGTGGAGAACAGTATGGAGTTTCCTCAAAAAACTAAAAATGGACCTCCCATTTGACCCAGTAATCCCACTCTTAGGAATATATCCTAAGAAAGTGGAAATACCAATCAGAAAGGATTTATGCATCCCTATGTTCAAAGCAGCACAATTTGCAATAGCTACAATTCAGAAATAGCCTAGGTGCCTGTCAGCAGATGAGTGGATCAGAAAACTGTGGTACATCTACACAATGGAATTCTATGCTGCCATTAAAAAGAAGGAATTCTTACCATTTGCAGCAACCTGGTTGGAACTGGAGAGCCTTATGCTTAGTGAAATAATCCAGTCAATGAAGGAGAAACACCATATAATATTAGTCATTTGTGGATAATAAAGAATATTATAAACTGATAAACAAAAGGATAGATACAGAGGCAGTACAGCATCAAACAGACTGTCAAATTACAGCAGGAAGATGAAGGAGAGATGGGGTAGATAAGAGATCAACCAAAGGGCTTGTATGCATGCATATAAGCATAACCAATGAACACAAGATACTGGGGGGTCAGGGTATGCCTGGGAGGGGGGGCAGTGGGAAGATATGTATATATGTAACTCAATAAAAAAATGCTCTAAAAAAAAACAATTTGAGATTTGAATATAATGAGGTTCTGATAAGACACCTGGACCAGACCCCTACGCCAGCAGAGGGGTCTGCAGCCAATAAAAATCAATAAAAACCTATCTCTTCTTGCTTCATAGTTAACTGCCAATATTCTCCCTCCCATCTTTTCTACAATAACCATTTACTCTGTCCTGAAAAAAGACAAATGTTCTGAGATCCTGTATATTTAGGCTTTTTATATTTAAGGGTACATTTTTCTTTCTGTAACCATTATTTTCTCTCATAGATTTTTGCTCTTTATTCTAAGCCCCTAGAATATCTTAAACCTTCCTTCTTTACCACTCTTGATTTCTCTGACCATTCCCATTCCCCAGTCTAGTTGCTTATCTCCCTTTCCTATTGTGAGTCAGAGGAAGACAATTCCTACAGAGGGGAGAAATAGAAACAGTGGGAGTTTCAGAGAAAACTACAGACTACTGCTGTAGTAGTCTTCCCTTTCGAAGGCTGAGGTCCAACCTGTGGAGAAAAATGACTCTTAGCAGCCTGGAAAGATAGTGGATGAGAATAACGGGGTGAAGGGAGATTTCTTGTGAACTGAAAGCCTGGATGGCCTCCTGAAAGCAAAGATCTTTAATCCAGTTACAGGTCCTATCAGAATCAGGATGAGGGAGGAAGGGAAAGACCCGGATATGTCCTCTATGAGGATCCTAATAACTGAAAACAGCAAGTCAAACAAAACATATAACTACGAAGACAACAGACCACACAAGACACATGTAAATAAATAAATATAATAAAATACACACGTTTATAATAACTCCAGCCTTAAATGGCTCACTTTGGACTATGATGTCACAAGCAGGGGTAGGGCCTGTAAATCTCTCCAGTCTGCAGAGCTGTAAACCCTGCCCCTGGAAGTCTCCAACCACCAAAAGAGATAAGAAAGCCATAAATAATGTTCTTTGTTCTTTGAAATGTCACAAATTTATACCTTTAAATTAACCCTAGGACTTTAAAATTTCAATTTAATATAGCAAATTCACAAATCAGAACAAACTGAAACCCTTACTTATACAAAATTAGAAAAAGAATTTTGATTCGCTAAATGGGCTGATTCCCTCTCTGACAGAAAGCAAAAAACCTAGAAGAAAAATTCCAGTAGCTGCTAAAGATTTTTGCACTCTGTCACAGCAGGAGGTCCACTCCATCTTTAAACAAATTAAACAACAGAAAGAGATAAGAAATACTCCCCTATGTACAGCCAGAAGGCACAAAGTAGCTTCTGCCTCACAGAGACCAGTTAATGAGCAGATAATTATTCCAAAACAGACAAACATCCATATTCACACTCGCTCAGTAGACTAGCCAAGATTGGAGCTGTGCAGATAAATGAAACAATGCCCAACTCCCTAGAACAGAATTCTTGACCAACGTCTTGGTGAGAACCTACCAGAGGAGTCAAGACTGGGTCTAGTCCCATCTTCTCGGTAGCAAATTGGCTAGTCACACACACAAACAAACAGCAGAGTGAACTCATAATTCCTTAATCGAATCTGAATTCACTCACCTCTAGAGTCCCACATTTATATACTAGCTAGTCCAAGTTTTTTACTTCCACCAGATATTTACCCAGTTTAAACAGTCTACCTGACACCTGATTCCTGATTAATTTACCTGAGGAAGCTACAACTTCTGGGGAAGTGATCAAGCTCTCCCTTCCACTCACTTGGTAGGGCCCCTACTTTACAAATTCTGTCAACGGTCCAGAAGTGTCCTTCCACTCTCTCTAGATGTCCGCTGGGTCCTGGGCTGAGGTCTGGG
Source organism: Lasiurus cinereus (assembly GCA_011751065.1). Lineage (NCBI taxonomy): Eukaryota > Metazoa > Chordata > Mammalia > Chiroptera > Vespertilionidae > Lasiurus > Lasiurus cinereus. The sequence goes on along the minus strand of JAAGEH010000044.1, from coordinate 1,148,180 downwards.
TGGGCCTGGAATCCCCTGGTTCAATTCTGCTAAATCAGCAGAGTGGCACCTCCTGGAGGCCTATCCGGCTCCCCCAGGTCCCAAACCCAGTCCACTCACCAGAGGCTAAAAATGCAAGCATAAATTTTCCCAGAATCTCAGGGAACAAATAATGTTACAGAAAACCAGAATAATCAAACAATGCTCAGAAAGTTTGTAGTTACATTTATTTCGTGAGGGTCCAGAGGAAATTTTTTCTCAAATTCTGGGCCCCAACATGGAGAAATTTTCCCCATTTATATGTTTTTACCTTCTTTGTCTCCCAAATATGGAATGTTTCCTGCCCCTTTGCAAGTTCTTAAAGGGCCCCTATGTGCGGAGGCTTTGAGACCTCAACCAAAGGCCTGGCCTGGTGCCAGCACTGATAATTTTGTCCAGGGAAGGTTTAATGGCCTCTCCAAAGTGAGAATAGTCTCATTTTCCTTATTATTTAAGCAAGCAAACATTTACAGAAGCGAATAGCAAGGTTAAAATTTCAAACAGCAGTGTTTATATAAGATGGATGCTTCACTACATCTAAGGATACATAGAAGAAACCACATGAAGACTAGTAAGAGGGGTGGAGACACAGAACAGGCTGGTGTGGTGGTTAAAAATTGAGAGGTATATCTCAGCAAAGGAAGGTCCCACTGAGGAGAGAGGGGTCCCAGCCCGACATCAGGTTCCCCTACCCAGGATACAAGGCTGGGAAGAGAAGTCCCCATAACTTTTGGTTCTGAAAACCAGCAGGGATTGTGGCTAAGTGAGATAGAGGACTTCTGTCATCTGGGGCATTCCTCTTTAAGGCCCCACGCATAGACTTACTGGGACTCACTCATTCTGAGCTCCATTGCTAGAGCAGATGCTTAAAAGGTATCAGGAACACATGGAAAGGAATGGAGTCCTCTGGCTTTAGGGAGAGGTCTGGTGGCCAGCTTTCTCCCAGACAAAGTGCTTGCAGAGGCCATTTTTTCTTTGCTGAGACATTCCCAACACACATACAGTAGGCAAACATGTGCCATCTAGTTGGCAAACACTGTGCAACCTGACCTGAGACTCCACCTCATTCAATTTGTCAGTGCACCCAAATCACTTTCAGCAGCTTTTTCATACAAATGGCTACTCTACTATAAACTTTCCTGAAATCTTTCAAAGTTCCCCAAATCCCAAATAAGCAGTAACTAGCATCAATAAACCCTGAACCTCATGCTAAGTAGCCCAAAGCCCAGCACTAGTGGCATCCAGCCTCAATTCACAGTTTGGCCTCTATCAGGTGTTTCCAATCCCAACACACATGACAACCATCTGAGGATCACTTTATAGCTCCTATCAAGTGCATAGCTAGTGGCTGACATTGGCCTATTCTAGAGCCCCTTCCAAAAAAAAACCCAGAATCAACATAATTGGTGGCTGGCTTCAGACCACACCATAACCACATAATTACCTCCACAAAGGACACACTCAAAGGGCAGACTCAGCAGGTACAAGAGCCCCATTAAAGTGAATCATGTTCCTGTGGTCAACCCCTGAACAACAGTTCTTCCACTATTGTCACAGTCAATCCTCACAACCAGTCAGCCTGAGAATCAATTCCACCCACTGACATGCAAACAGCAATCAAGACTCAACTACAAGAGGTTACACACTACCCATACAAGGGACACATCCAGCTCAGTGGCCAAAGAGACTTCATCACTAGATGTAATAAGGACACCTATGACATAAAGCCACTCTACCAAGATTGGGAGAAGTAGGAGCTCTATCTAATACATAGGAACAAACATAGTGAGGCAGCTAAAACGAGGAGACAAAGAAACATGCCCAATTGAAAGTACAGAACAAAAGTCCAGAGAAAAGAACTAAACAAAATAAAGAAAGACAATATACCAGATGCAGAGTTTAAAACACTGGTTATAAGCATGCTCAATGAATTTAAGGGAAGAGTAGAATTTTCACTAAGAACTTTAGCAAAGAAATAGGAAACATAAAAATAAAAATAGAAAACATATAAAAGAACCAGTCAGAAATGAATAATATAACTGAAATGAACAGTACATTTGAGAAAATTACCAGTAGATTAAATGAAGCAGGCAATTGAGTTAATGATTTGGAACATAAAGTAGTAGAAAACACCCAATCAGAACAACAAAGGAAAACAGTATAAGGAGCCTCTGGAACACCTCCAAGTGTACCAACATTTGCATCATAATTCATATCATAGTTATACCAGAAGGAGAAGAGAGAGAGCAAGGAATTGAAAAGGAATAATGATAGAAAACTTCCCTAATCTGGCAATGGAACAAGACACACAAGTCTAGGAAGTTCAGAGAGTCCCAAATGAGTCACACCAAGACACATCATAATAAAAATGGCAGAGATTAAAGACAAAGAGAGAATTATAAAGGCAGCAAGAGAAAAGTAATCAGTTACCTACAAAGGAATGCTCATGATTATCAGCTAATTTCTCAACAGAAACTTTTCAAATCACAAGAGATTGGCACAAAATATTCAAAGTGATGATAAACAAGGGCTTACAACCAAGATTACTCTACACAGCAAGGTTTATTTAGAACAAATCTGCACATGAATGGGGTCTATCTAGCTAGCCCTGATCAAGTTCAATCAGGGCTGGGCCAAACAGAGGAGGGGCGACAGGAGGTTGGCCAGCTGTTCCTGCCCCCTGATTGGGCCAGTTAGCCAGCCACAGTATGTGTCATAGCAACTGATTGTTCTGGTTGTTCCAGTCATTATGGTCACTTGTATTTTATATAGTATGTAGGCTAGAGGCCCAATGCTCAAAATTTGTGCAAGGGTCTTGGCTCAGGCCCCTGCCTGTTGCCACCATGGCTAGAGCCTCTGCTGCCTCTGCTGAGGCCCCCTCCCACTGTGGCTTTGTCTGGAATGAAGGATGTCTGGAAGGACATCCAGTCTAATTAGCATATTATACTTGTATTATTATAGATTGAAAGAGAGTTGAATAGCTTCCCAAACAAAAAAACAAAACAAACCTAAAGGAGTTCATCACTACAAAACAAATCAGTGTTATATGAAATGTTAAAGGAACTTCTTTAACAAGAAGGTACAAAATTAAAAATCTATATATAAAAAATCCTACTATATATATAAATCCTATATATAAAAAATACGACTGTCAGCTGATTCCTCAACAGAAACTATGCAGGCCAGAAGGGAGTGGCAGGAAATATTCAACATGATGAATAGCAAGAACCTCTAATCAAGAGTGCTCTACCCAGCAAAACAGAGGAACCAAGATGGTAGCATAAGATATACATCTGTACATGCTATCTCTCGCAACCACACCAAAACTACAACTAAAAGACAAAACAACTATCCACCAAAACCATGGGAAAGCTGGCAAAGTGGAAGTTCTACAACTAGAAGGAAAGAAAAAAGTGCATCCAGACCTGGTAGGACATGCAGAGGCTCAGAAAGGCAGAGGCATGGAGAAACATGCGAATCAGGCTGGCGTGCACTATTGTTTTTCAATTGGGAGGGAGTTAAAAGTTTCCGACTCTCTGAACTCCAGTTTCTGGCAAGATTCTGGGGACCCAGACTCATACAGGGAGAAACTGGACTGTCTGCCATTGGGTCAGAAAGGGAGGGTGGCTCTCTCGTAGAGTTGTGCACTGGAATCATTGATTACTGTGCTGGGGCATGGGACACAGGACATTGAACAGAATTTGGCAGAGAGGACTGACTGGTAGCCATTCAGTGCCATGCCCTAGTGATTCCCTGAGACCCCGCCCTGCCCAATTTACAAACCCACCCAGCTGTGCAGTGACTTTTGCATATGAATGGCCTGCCTTCTGGCAGCTTAACCTAACAAACTGCAACTGGATCATAGAACTCCAAAACTTCCAAACTCCAAGCAAAGAGGAGAAATCAACTCCAAAACTTCCAAACACCAAGCAAAGAGGAGAAATCAATCCAAAACTTCCAAACACCAAGCAAAGGGGAGAAATCGGCAAATCTTCCTCTAGCTCCTGCTGGGTGGCCTCAGACATTAGCTGAGTTGCACCTCCTTGGAGATCCAGGAACCAGTGTACCTAGAGGTTAGTGTAAGACGACACCAGATTTCAACTCATCACATACATAAGTGACACACTCAAGAGGCAGACTCAGTGAGCACCAAAGACCAACTGAAGCAAGTTCTGCCTCATAGGGGCGTCTCCAGCACAGCAGTTCTTCCATTAATAGACACAGATAATCCTCACAGTCAGTTGGCCTGGAGGTCAATTCCTCCCAGTGTACCAATAGCAATCAAGGCTTAACTAAAACAAGACTGTGAACCCAGCCCACAAACGGGTGTACCAAGAGTATCCACTTCAGATGATTGGGGAGGCAGAGCTACTGGGCCCTACAGACAACTAGCACACAAAGCCACTCCATCAACGCCAGAAGCAGCCAAAATGTGGAGACCAAGAAACATGTCACAAATGAAAGAAATGGAGGAAAGCAAACAACTGGAGATAGAAGTTCAAAACCACATTTATAAGGTTACTCAAGAATCTTCTACAAACCAAGGACAAACTTATTGAGAACTCTGAGAAAATTAGTGAGACCTTCAAGGATTTTAATGAGAATGCCAAAAAAAATGGAAAAGGATCAGGCAAAAATTAAGCATGCACTGTCTGAAATAAAGAATAATATACAGAAATCCAACAGCAGACTAGAGGACCTCAAGAATCAAATCAAAGATCTGAAATATGAGGAAGCAAATCACACTCTAACAGAAAAACAAAAAGAAAAAAAAAGAGTCCAAAAATGTGAAGATAGTGTAAGGAGCCTCTGGGACAACTTCAAGCATACCAACATCAGAATTATGAGAGTGCCAGAAGAAGAGAGAGAGCAAGATACTGAAAACTTATTTGAAGAAATAATCACTGAAAACTTCCCACATCTGGTGAAAGAAATGGACTTACAAGTCCAGGAAGCACACAGAACACCAAACAAAAATAATTCAAAGAGGACCACACCAAGACCCATCATAATTAAAATGCCAAGGGCAAAAGACAAAGAGAGAATATTAAAAGCAGCAAGAGAAAAACAGTTAGTTACCTACAAGGGAGTACCCATACAACTGTCAGCTGATTCCTCAACAGAAACTATGCAGGCCAGAAGGGAGTGGCAGGAAATATTCAACATGATGAATAGCAAGAACCTATAACCAAGAGTGCTCTACCCAGCAAAGCTATCATTCAGAATTGAAGGTCAGATAAAGAGCTTCACAGATAAGAAAAAGCTAAAGGAGCTCATCACCACCAAACCAGGATTATATGAAATGCTGCAGGGTTTTCTTTAAGAAGAGAAAGAAGAATAAAAACGTAAAGATAAAAATTATGAACAACAAAGTGATAACAAATACATACCTATCAACAAGTGAATCTAAAAATCAAGTGAATAAAAGAAATTTGATGAACAGAATAAACTGGTAAATATAATAGAATTAGGGGCATATAAAGGGAATGGACTAACAATTCTCAGGGGAAAGGAGGAGTGAGAGGTGCAGGAAGAGACTGGACAAAAATCTTACACATATGGATGAGGACAGTGGTGGGGGAATCAGGTGGAGGGGAGCTATGGGCGGGGGGAAAGAGGAACATCTGTAATAAACTGAACAATAAAGATTTATTTTTTTAAAAGGTGGAAAAAAAAAGCCTAAGCAGCCAAATGACCAAATGGCCACTGGTCACTATGACACATACTGACCACCAGGAGCCAGGCGCTTAATGCAGGAGCTTCCCCCTGTTGATTAGTGAGCTCCCATTGTGGGGGCACTATTCAGTTGACTGACAGGTGCCAGACACCAGGCTCATGGCTGGCGAGCACTACTGTGGATGAGTAATAAATGAAGCAGCACTACTGGAGCAGCAGCTATGGCAGGCACAGTGGGGCCCAGATGAGCCAGAGCAAGTGGTAGGGCTCCCCTCTAGCCACTTGCCTCTTCGCACACTACTATACCCCTCTTCCATCCCCTGAGGGGTTCTGGATTGTGACAGGGTGCAGGCCAGGCTGAGGGACCCCATCAGTTCACGAATCCATGCACCAGGCCTCTAGTATATATATAATGTAATATGTCTCAGCCATAAAAAGACTAAAATATTGCCATTTGCAACATATAGGTAGACCCAGAAGATATTATACTAAGTGAATAAGTCAGACAAAGACAAATATTACATGGTTTCACTTAGATGTTGAATATAAAAAAACAAAATAAATGAACAAACAAATTCATAGATACAGAGAGCATTTTCATAGCTGTCAGATGAGAAGGTGTTAGAGATATGGGTTAAAAGGGTGAGAGGATTAAAGAAACAAACTGGGATTTACAAAATAGGCACAACATCAGAAAGATGGTCAATAATATTGTGATAACTATGCATGGTGCCAAGTGGGCACTGGATTTATGAAGCATCACTTTGAAAGTTATATGTCTAATCATTATATTGTGGACCTGAAATTAATATTTTAGGTCAATTGTAATTAAAAATAATAAAAATATGTATTTTAAAAGGAACTTTTTATTACTGCTTTTTTTATATAGCTCTTATGAGGACTATATGAGCTTTTCAAGAGTGTGAACAATAAACATGGTATGCCTCTTGGGAAAGAAGAAGGAAAATGGAGTTTGGGAATCAAAGGGATGAGTAATAAATGAAGCAAAAGAGGATTCTTGTAAGGACAAATGATCATTAACTTAGGAGTACGATTAATTCAAACCTTAGTACTGAGGTCCAAAAAGTAAAAGTTTACTGAAAATAAGAAAGAGGAAGGTCTTGGTATACCTCCTGGAAGCTGAAGAGGATGTTAGTTATGTCATGTGAGAAGCCCAGAAATTCCTAGGGCTCTCGATCTACATCACCATAGCATTTATTCCTAAATTTTAGCTGAGACTATTGAGCAATTGCTGGAAACTGCTGCTGAATGAATGTTGTAAAAATGTTTGCTGGCTGAAAGGCAAAGCTTTTTTTCATTCTTTCAGGAGATTAAGAGCACCTTTAAAAAGCCCTGCATTCAGAATTGCAGACTCTTCTCCAGCAAGTTAGCAGGTGTGGTTGCGCCACCTCCCATCCCCCTGCCAAGCTATCAGTAAGAGCCTTTGATGCCAGACTGACACCCAGACTAGTACCACCATTCCTTTTAACCTTGGCCAATCTGATAAATGCAGAATACATCTTTCCTTATTTATACCTCTTTGATTATTGATGAGAAGAGAACATTGAATCCTACTATAATGCCATTTGGCTTCTGTCCGGTGCCCATTTTTCTGTCAGACCGATTGTTTTTTCTTGCTAACTTACAAAGCATGTTTATAAAGAACACATTGAACACATGTGTATAAGAATACATTAATGTACTTCCTTCACATACTGATATACTTAAAATATTTTTCCCATTCAGGGCCAGTTTCCTTCCAACTCTTTTAGAGAGCTCCTATATGATCCATCCTTTGGTTTTTGTTTTGTTTTGTTTTTTTAAGTTCAAGTAATATTAGAAATAGTACTTGGAATGTCTATGTCATTCCTTTTGTGTGAGTTTACTGCAAAATCTGGGAGACTGTGTCTGCATCTAAAACTCCTATTCATTCAATAAAAAGAGATAATGACATTTAAGGGCCATGGAGTACTTGCCATCACCCTTTCATAATTCTGCCAGGATTTATGAGTCCCAGGTCCTCATTGCACTGCTGAGCGCTGAGTGCTCATGTGGGTGTGTGTAGGTAAGGATGTGGTTTAAATTCTACATCCTTATGCCCCACTCATACCACAGAAATATTTGCCACACTGTTATTGGCCTGTGCAGGCTTGGGGTCTTCCCTGACTGGATATCAAAAGGCTGCTGAGATGCATAAAGGCCTCAGACTCTCAGACTAGTGATCTACAGTCACTAATAATGACTGCACAGTTAAGGGCCTCCTATCTTTTCCCACTTCTCCTAGCTGGCTTTGTGCAGACAAATCCCAAGCTGGAGGAGATGAAGGTGAGTGACTTCCAAAATCAACAGGGCAGTGTTCTAATGGGAAATGCTTCTTCTTTTTTTAAAATTTATCTTTATTGCCCTGGACAGTTTTGCTAAGTGGTAAGAGCATTGGCCGGTAGACTGAAGGGTCCCAGGTTCAGTCTGTGAAGGGCACATACCTCAGTTGTAGGCTCAATCTTTGGCCCTGGTTGCCTGGCAGGAGGCAACCATACAATGTGTTTCTCTCTGTCTCTCCCCCTCCTTTCTACTTTCTTTAAAAATTAATGGAGAGAAAGAATCCAAGATGGCAGCATAGGTAAACACCTACACTGCTGCCTCGCACAACAATTTCAAAACTACAACTAAAAGACAGAACAGACATCATCCAGAACCACAGGAAAGCTGGCTGAGTGAAAGTTCTACAGCTAGAAGGAAAGAGAGGGGCTCACAGAAACCCAGAGGAGCTGCAAAAAGCTGAGGTACAGAGACGCACGCGCTGAGAGAGCCGGTGCCGGAGTACCTGGCTGGCTTTCTCTGGCGGGAGGGAAACAGAGACTCCCAATGGCATTGAACCCCTTATCTTACGACACTAAACCCCAGATCCAGCCGAAACTCATACAGGGGGAGTTTGGACTGTGAAAAGGGAGAGGTACCTGGAAATTTAGGGGAGTCACAAAAGATCAGAGGTCTGGTGGTGGCACGCACGGCACTGCGCAGAGGACAGATTGCTGATTGTGCCGCTGGCTTTCGCGAGTGGGTGGGAGACAGACCCTCCCAACTGTGCCACTTCTGATGCCACTAAGCCCCTGTTTCGGGCGAAACCCTGGAGACCTAGACTCATGTGGTCCTGGTGCGCAGGGGAGCTGGAAAGGCAGCAGTCTAGAGGCACTGAGGGCGCACGCGCACAAGGACCACTCCAGCAACTACCCAGTCACGTGAGACTCAGGGGCTGTGGAGGGCGGGGCCAACTGGAAGGCAAGGCGGTCCCTTAAGTCCTGAGACTCCACCCATCCCAAGCTCAACAGAGGCTTCTTCGGTTTTGCAAGTCTGGTCTCATAAGGCTGAATTCAACACAGAAGTTTTCCCGGCATAGTGAAAATGCTGAGACAAGGGAAGGGATCACAAACAAAAGATATGGAGAAAAAAAAACGACTGGATATGGAGTTCAAAACCACACTTATAAGGTTTTTCAAGATATGCTAGAGAAGTTGGATAAAGTTAGCGAGAGCCAAGAGGAGATGAAAAAGGACCAACTAGAAATACAAAAGATCCAACTAGAGATGGGAAAGGTCCAACCAGAGATGAAAAAGGACCAACTAGAAATTAAACATACACTGACTTAAATAAAAAATATCATACAGAGTCCTAATAGCAGACTAGAGGAAGGCAAGAATCAAGTCAAAAATTTGAAATATAAAGAAGCAAAAAACACTCAACTGGAAAAGCAAGAGAGAAAAGAATCCAAAAATGTGAAGATAATATAAGGAGCCTCTGGGACAGCTTCAAGTGTACCAACATCAGAATTGTGGGAGTGCCAGAAGAAGAGAGAGAGCAAGATGCTGAAAACCTATTTAAAGAAATAATGACTGAAAACTTCCCATATCTGGTAAAAGAAATAGACTTACAAGTCCAGGAAGCACACAGAACCCCATATTAAAGGAATCCAAAGAGGACCACACCAAGACACATCATAATTAAAATACCAAGAGTAAAAGACAAAGAGAGAATATTCAAAGCAGCAAGAGAAAAACAGTTCATTACCTACAAGGGAGCACCCATACGACTGTCAGCTGATTTCCCAACAGAAACGATGCAGGCCAGACGGGAATGGCAAGAAATATTCAACGTGATGAATAGCAAGAATCTACAAACAAGAATAATCTATCCAGCAAAGCTATCATTCAGAATTGAAGGGCAGATAAAGAGCTTCACAGAGAAGAAAAAGCTAAAGGAGTTCATCAACTCCAAACCAGTATTATATGAAATGCTGAAAGATACTCTTTTAGAAGAGGAAGAAGAAAAAGGTAAAAACCAAAAAATTATGAACAACAAATACATATCTATCAACAAGTGAATCTAAAAATTAAGTGAATTAAAAATTAGATCAACAGAATAAACTGGTGAATATAATAGAATCAGGAGCACAGAAAGGGAGTGTACTGATAATTCTCAGGGGGAAAGGAGTGAGGGGTATACAGGGAGAGACTGGAGAAAAATCATACACCTATGGATGAGATCAATGGGAGGAAGGGAAGGGGGGAGCTGGGTGGAGGGGTGCAATAGAGGGGAAAAAGAGAAACAAATGTAATAATCTGAATAATAAAGATTTAATTTTAAAAAATTAATGGAAAAAATATCCTCAGGTGAGGGTTAACAAAAAAAAATTATATATATAGTTGAAAGTGTTATAGATGTTCCATTCCATTGACTTCCTCCATTCCACACCTACCCCACCCCAGGCCTTCACCATACTATTGTCTGTGTCCATGTGTTAACCCTATGTACATGTAAGTTCTTTGGTTAGAAGTTACTCTTTTTTTTTTGGTCTCCAAGATCCCATACTTCATTTCTCCTTGTAAGACTCAACCTGTGCTTTCTTCTTTTTTGTGATTTCCCCTAAATGTTCCTTCTCTTCTCTTTGAATCTCTTCAAATATATAAAGAAATGTTTATTGAATGGAATATGGGTAGCAAGAAAAAGAGCTCCTTCCTATGGTCCTTTCTCTCCTCCACCCTAGATGGAGACTGCCTGGATCTCCCTCCAGCCCTCTCAGTGTCTGCCTCAGAGCTGGGTCTGAGGCATGGAAAAGCAACGGACATCAAGTGGGTGGGGACAAGGGTTTGGATGAGGGACTGTGTTGAGTTATCTCATACTGAGCTAAGCAGGAAAATCATAAGGAGGAGGAAAAAAATCATGTGGAAGTTTTTAGGGATGGATAAAGTCAGAGTCATCAAGTTACCAGACACAATGAGTCCCAGCCACCTGTCACTAACTTGAGCCAAATTCAGCAGAGACAGGGTTGAATCATGTATAAACATTTATTTCAATATTGCCAGCAATATGGGAGAGCAGTCGGTCATCCTGGAAATTCTGCTCTGAACCCTGCCTCCCAGCTTGCTGGCTGACTCTATACAAGTGAGGGAGAAAGCTACATGCAGCTTTAAGCTGTGAGTGTAACAGGGAAAGGGGAGGTGAGGGTCTGTAGCCCTTCAGGAGCTCAAAGTCCAATGACAAGGTAGCTAATCCATGATTGCAAACAGCTCAGCCTGTTCTGGGATGCTCAACATTTCTGAGGCATATTCCTGGAGGGGTCAGTGTACAGGCGCAGCAAATCAAAGTGTGTCCTGTCCTTGTTTTGCTTTTAAAGTGTATTTATTTTTACAGCCTGTTTTTCTTCTTGCAACACATTCTCCAGTTTCCCAGTGTCTGTAAGAAAACCTCTTTTCTGTAGTCAGGGGAATCATCATTAAACAACTATGGCTCTATTTCTGTTCCATGTCCTTCCCCTATCAATCAGAAAGATAAAACATGTGGAAAGAATAACAGGAGGATTTAGAACCAGGAGCCTTGGATTCCAGCTTCAGTTCTAATTCCAATTCTTGGCTGTTGCTTAATTGACTAAATGTGTGTATGGTAGCCCTGGCCAGTGTGGCTCAGTGGATTGGAGCATCATCCTGCATACTAAAATGTTGCAGTTTTGATCCCCAGTATGGATGTTCTCTCTCACATAGATGTTTCTGTCTATCTCTTCCTCTTCCCTTCTCTCTAAAAACAATAAGCATATCCTTAGATGAGGATTAAAAATAATAATAATAATAATAAATGCTATATTGCTAAAAATGTTGAGCATCATCAGAGCCTTCGGTGAGATGTAATCTTTTTAAAAACACATGTATGAAGTCCAGGAAGCACACAGAACCGCAAAGAAAAGGAATCCAAAGAGGACTACACCAAGACACATCATAATTAAAATGCCAAGAGCAAAAGAGAAAGAGAGAATATTAAAAGCAGCAAGAGAAAAACAGTTTATTACCTACAAGGGAGCACCCATACGACTGTCAGCTGATTTCTCAACAGAAACGATGCAGGCCAGACGGGAGTGGCAAAAAATATTCAACGTGATGAACAACAAGAACCTACAACCAAGAATAATCTATCCAGCAAAGCTATCATTCAGAATTGAAGGGCAGATAAAGAGCTTCACAGAGAAGAAAAAGCTAAAGGAGTTCATCAACTCCAAACCAGTATTATATGAAATGCTGAAAGGTACTCTTTTAGAAGAGGAAGAAGAAAAAGGTAAAAGACAAAAAATTATGAACAACAAATACACATCTATCAACAAGTGAATCTAAAAATTAAGTGAATTAAAAATCTGATCAACAGAATAAACTGGTGAATATAATAGAATCAGGAGCACAGAAAGGGAGTAGACTGATAATTCTCAGGAGGACAAAAATCATAAAGCATGAAACAGACTGTGAAATTATAGCAGAAAGATTAAAGTTAGGTGAGGTAAATAAGTGATCAATCAAAAGACTTATATGCATGCTTATAAACATAACCAATGATCACAGACACTGGGGGGTCGGGGTACGCCTGGGAGGGAGGGGGGGCAATGGGGAGATATGTATAAAAAATTAATAAAAATTAATTTAAAAATAAATAAATAAAAATAAATAAAAACACATGTATGGCTGTGATGGGGTGGTTGAAGGAAGGATAGCAATGAACTAGGTGTGAATTAGATAACTTTGAGCAAAAGGGAATCATGAAGTTAGGGGCAAATGAATTCTGTCACATGGTTGTTACCACTCTTGGCCTTAGACAAATTGTTTCACTTCTTCTAGCCTCTGCTAGATATGGACTGCCATGATTATCAGGAGTAAGTTGGACTAAAAGCCATCTTCAAGTCTAGAGTTTCTCTAAGTACCACATCCTAGTAGCCAACATGCTTTTTAGTAATTTTCATTGTAGTAGCAAAGTGGGGGAGGGGAGAGCCAAATTATTTAAAATATTTAGCATGGAACCACGAAACATGGAAATAGAAATGAATGTTTTCATATAATACTAGAGGCTCAGGGCATGAATTCATGCACAAGTGGTGTCCAGCTGGCCCAGCCCCCAATAGGCAGATTGGAGCCAGGCCTGTCAGGAGGAAGAGATGGCAGGAGCTCAATCAGGACCAGGCCAGCTGGGGGCAGGGGCCAAGGACAATTGGCTGGTGGACCATCCCCCGATTGGGGTGGGAGGGCTGATTGGGACTAGGGTCAGCTGTGGGGAGGGGCCATGGGAGGTTGGCCAGCCAGCCCCATCCCCCAATTGGTGGGGGGGGGGGGGGACAATCGGATTCAGAGCTGGCTGGGGGAAGGCTCCATGGGCCAATTTGGGTGTGGGGACTGATCAGGGGAGGGACCAGCTGTGGGAAGGGGCTGGAGGATGTTGGCCAGCTGGCCTGCCCCTATTGGGGTGGCAGGGTGATCAAGGGCAGGGCCAATCAGGGTAATCCAGGGCCATCAGGGGCAAGGTCAGTGGAGGGGAGAGACTGCAGGAAGTTGGCTGGCCAGCCCCCCTACTGGGGGGCAATCAAGGGTGGGGCCAGTCAGGAGGAGGGGCTGCCAGCTGATTGGGGTAGGGTGGGCCAATCGAGAGCATGGTCTGCTGGGAGGAAGGGCTGTGGGCATCATAGCAACTGGTCGTTCAGGTGATTACAGCATTCTGGATGCTGGCTTTATATATATATATATATTTCCTCATGCATGTCTGTTTTATTAGTGCATGTACATGTGCATGCATTTAGGGAAAATTGCAAAAACCTGCACAGAGAAATCACATCTCTTCCACCAAGAGGAGTGACTGTGTAGCAACAACTTGATGTTCATGATGGAGGCAAGTGGGCATATACGATTGGGAACCTTAGGTTCTGTTTTGTGCTGCATCACTCCTTCTTTAGGTGGAGAAGATGGTGTTTGGCTAAAATCTTTTCTAGTCCATTGCATTTCCAAGGAGTCTAGTTTATTCTTAATTTAAGTCTGTATCTTCCTTATCATGGTTTACTCCCCCTTTTTTAAATCAAATTACCCTTTTTCTCACCATGTGGTTTGGTGGCTTCCTTTTGATACTTCTATTTTATACCTCCTATATCCCATGAGCAATTTGTAGCAACTTCCCCTCAGTATACTTTGGGTATTGCATGGATCTGCATTGATAGAGGAATATGACAAATTTTGCCTTGTTGAGGAATTTAACTTAAGAACAGGCAATGAAAATTTCATGTAGAACTATATCTGGTGTGTAGAACTCTGATCAAATATGTTCAGGAGATTTGGGGAGAAACAGAACAGATGGAGCTGATGATGAAGGCAAGTATCAGATACCTAGTGAGCAGTAAGGTGAGGAGCAGAGTGTGGAGTGTGGTGGGTACTGCTAGCCAGACATATTTTAGTGAACTCTTCATCTCCTTTCTAGGGAACTACAAAAAGTTGGAGTTTTTATAATTTTTGTAGTATTGGCTTGTAAGATCATCATATGAATAAAAGAGTGACATGAGAGGGAAAATTATTCAAGGTAGAGATAATATTAGATTCTAGAATGTTAAACTTGGAAGGCCCTTTGAGGATGTGATAGTAACCTAGATCAGTAGTCAGTGAACTGTGGCTCCTGAGCACATGCCATTTGCTGTTCTGTTGATTAATGAGTTTGCAAACCACTGACCTACACTCTCGATTCCAATAATTACAGGCTGTTGTTGTTTCTTGTGATTAAGCCCCTATCCCAGTAGTTGGCAAACTCAGTCAACAGAGTAGCAAACCTCGAAGCCACATGTGGCCCACAAGCCACAGTTTGCTGACCATTGACCTAGATGAATATCTTCCTTCCCCATTGGGGAAACAGGGTCAAGGATGAGAACTGCCCAGGTTTACAAAGGAATTGAGAGTAGAGCGGACTTCTGATCCCACAAATCAAAGAGCCAGAGCTCTTCGCACTCCACCATGGTGAGAAGTCAGATGGTATGGGGACAATTAGAAAAGGAACTAACCCATTGTGAAGTACTTAAGCAACTGAAAACTTTTTCTATGTTGAGAGAATCAAGGCAAAATATTCTCACTCTAGAGCCATAAAGTAGCCTTATTCTCACAGAAACATGAAAGCCAGTGTGCTTTTCTCTTTGGCCCCACATCCCAGGTCTGCCCATCCCAGCTCATGATTCTCTGGTTTCATCCAAGCATCTTGTGGTATCTAGCTTCTCTTAGGACAACATGAAAAAAGATTTGACTATCTTTTACTCAAAAAAAAAATGTTGCCTTTCAAATCACAAGAACTTTGTCTTGTCACTGACCTCTCATACAACTCTTGTTTGTGTCCTGGGTTTCAGCTAATACATGTATTCTTCATTGAGTACATTGAAAGATTATAGAGATGTTAGGAATTATTGTTATTCGTGTCATCATTTTTAAATCTTCCAGATGGATTGCTACAAAGATGTGAAAGGTAGCATCTATGAATATGATGCCCTCACTCTTGATGGAAAGAAACACATTTCATTTAAGCAGTATGTGGGCAAGCATGTTCTTTTTGTCAATGTGGCCACCTATTGTGGTCTAACAGCTCAATATCCTGGTAAGAATTTATATCTAAACTCCCTTGGTACTAAATTTTTCAGCTCACTATATTCTAAATCATAATTAGATTTGTGCTTTAGTTGTAATTATGCATCAAAATAAATACTTATGATCAAGTGATTTCATTCCCCAATATCAGGAGTCAGCAAACTATGGCCCACAGATCAGATCTGGCCAGTCTGCTTCTATAAACAAAGGTGTACTGGAACACAGCCAGGCCCATTCATTTACAGACTGTCTGTGGTTAATTTTATGCTACAAGGCAGAGTTGAAAGGCAGTATGAATATTGGTGATTTTGTATATATTTATACAAAATAAATAGCCATTTGGCTTGTAAATTCTAAAATATTTGCTATTTGACTTTTACAGAGAGAGTTTGCTGATTCCTTCTCTATTTCCTGCCTATGCTTTGCTCCTGAGATTTCCAGGAAAATCAATATATGTATATATGATAATTAGTAACCTATCTGAAGATTCAAATATACTTGGTAAATACAGGAGAGAAGATAAATATTTTTGAGACTTTTTCAGTATTTTAAAAGACAAGGAAAAGGGGAGGAGTACTTAAAAATATTTTAAACTAATTTAATTGTTGATAGTGTTAGAGATGTCCCCCATTTTCTCCCTCTGTCCCCCTCCACTGGGTTTCCACCCCACCACAGACTTTCACCAGTTATCTGTGTCTATGGATTGTGCATATATGTACATAAGTCTCTTAGTTAATCTCTTCCTGCCCTCCCTCCCACCTTGCCTCTATTCCATTCCACCTTGTCAGTCTATTCCATGCTTCTATATCTATGGTTCTGTTTTATTTGTCAGTTTACCTTGTTCATTATATTTCACATATAAGTGAGATTATGTGATATATGTCTTTCTCTGACTAACTTCTTTCACTTAGCATAATTTTCTCCAGGTTCCTCCATGCTATCTCAAAGGATAAGACATCTTTCTTTTTTACTGCTGATTGTATTCCATGGTATAAATGTACCACAGCTTTTTTATCCACTCATCTACTGATGGGCACTTGGGCTGTTTCCAGATCTTAACTATTGTAAATTGTGCTGCTATGAACATAGGGGTGCACACATTCTTTCTGATTGATGTTTTAGGATTCTTAGGATATTCCCAGCAGTGAAATTGCTGGGTCAAAGGCAGTTCTATTTTTGAGGAAACTCCATATTGTTTTCCATAATGGCTACACCAGTATGCATTCCCACCAGCAGTGTACTAGGGTTCCCGTTTCTGCACATCCTCACAGGACTTGTTTATTGATTTATAAATAGTAGCCATTCTGACAGGTATGAAGTGATACCTAACTGTAGTTTTAATTTGCATTTCTCTGATCATTAGTGACATTGAGCATTTCTTCATATGTCTATTGGCTATCTGTAGGTCCTCTTTGAAGAAGTGTTTAAGCAGGTCCTTTGCTGATTTTCTAATTGGAAACTTACAACCAACATCATACTCAGTGGACAAAAAATAAGTGTTTCCCTTAAGAACAGGAACAAGACAGGGATGTCCACTTTCATCACTCATATTTAACATAGTATTAGAAGACAGTAACAGCAATGAGACAAGAAGAAAAAATAAAAGGCATCCAAATTAGAAAGGAGGAAGTAAAACTCTCATTATTCACAGATGACATGATATTGTACAAAGAAAATCCTAAAGACTCCACCAAAAAACTACTAGATTTAATAAATGAATTTAGCAACATAGCAGAATACAAAATAAATAGCCAAAAATTGATGGCATATTTAAACACCAATAATGAAATCTCAGGAAGAGAAACTAAAACAACAATTCCATTTATCACTGCAACACCAAAATAATAAGATACCTAAAAATAAACTTAACCAAGGAGGTAAAATAGTTGTACTCAGAAAATTAGAGGACATTAAAAAAAGAGATATAGGAAGATATAAATAAGTGGAAATATATACTGTGTTCATGTACTGGAAATATTAACATTATTAAAATATCCATATTACCCAAAGCAGTCTATAGATTCAATGCTATCCCTATTAAAAGACCAATCACATAATTCACAGATCTAGAACATATATTCCAAATATTTATATGAAACCCAAAAGACCTCAAAGAGAAAGAATAAAGTTGGAGGAATCATACTATCAGATTTCAAGTTATACTGTAAAGCCATTGTAATAAAAACAGCCTGATACTGGCATAAGAACAGGCATGTAGATCAATGGAACAGATCAGAGAACCCAGAAATCAACCAAGCCATTATGCTCAATTAATATTTGACAAAGGAGGCGAGAGCATACAATGGAGTCAAGACAGTCTCTTCAATAAAAGATGTTGGGAAAATTGGGAAAATGCATGGAAAAAAATTAAACTAGACTATCAATTTTCACCACACACAATAAATAAACTCCAAATGGATAAAAGACTTAAATGTAAGTTGTGAAACCATAAAAAAACCTATAAGAAACCATAGGCAGCAACATCTCGGATATCTCACATAGCAGAATTTTTGCCAATATATCTCCTAGGGTGAGAGAAACAAAGAAAAAAATAAATTGGGCTACATCTTTTTTAAAATTATTCTTTATTGATTAAAATATTACATATGTCTCCTTTTCCCCCATTAACCTACCCCCTCCCCAACACATGCCCTCAATCCCCTAGTATCTATGTCCATGGATTATGCTCATATTCATGCATATATTTCTGTTGGTTAATCTCTTCCTCCCCTCTCCTAACTTCTCCTGCCTTCCGTCTTCTATCTCTGGATCTATTTTTGTTCATCAATTTATGTTGTTCATTATATTCCACAAATGGGTGAGATCATGTGATATTTATCTTTCTCTGACTGGCTTATTTCACTTAACGAAATGCTCTCCATGTCCATCTGCACAGCTAAAGAAACCAGCACCAAATTGAAAAGAGAACCCACTGCATGGGAGAACATACACTGAGTGGCCAAATTATTATGATTTCTGAATGCATAATAATCTGACCACTCAGAGTGTGTGTGTGTGTGTGTGTGTGTGTGTGTGTGTGTGTATACACAATGAATGCCAGATTATTATGCAATTGGTCTTTTAATAGGGATTGCATTGAATCTTTAGACTGTTTTGGGTAATATGGATATTTTAATGATGTTAATATTTCCAGTACATGAACACAGTATACATTTCCACTTTTTTATATCTTCCTGTATCTCTTTTTTCAATGTCCTCTAATTTTCTGATACACACTGAGTGGCCAGATTATTATGCATTCAGATGTCATAATAATCTGGCCACTCAATGTATTTGCCAATGTTACATCTGATAAGGGTAAATTTCCAAAACATATAAATAACTCATACAGCTCAACAAGAGGAGAAAAGGTATTTTATACTTAAAACTGCAATAGATTGGGTTGAAGTTTGGTAAAGGAGGAGGCAATAATAGAAGCAAATATTCCCTCTCCAACCTTAACAGCTCCTTAGATGTAGTTTTCTCTTTCTGTGAATTATGCAGAGAAGTATCTTTCCTATACTTTAAGCCATGTGGTTTAAAGCAATAAATAATGAAAATGATGGATTATATCAGAAACAGATGCATTTCTTTTATTGAAACTAATAAGAATTTCATTTTTTGTTTTTTATTAGGTTTTGAATGGTAATATATTCAAAAATTTCACAATTTAAAAGGAACGAAAATACTTAGAGTAAAAAGTTATTCCGCCAAAACCGGTTTGTCTCAGTGGATAGAACATTGACCCGTGAACTGAAAGGTCCTAGGTTCAATTCCAGTCAAGGGCATGTACCTTGGTTGCAGGCACATCCCCAGTAGGGGGTGTGCAGGAGGCAGCTGATCGATGTTTCTCTCTCATCGATGTTTCTAACTTAGTATCCCTCTCCCTTCCTCTTTGTAAAAAATCAATTAAAAATATATTTTTAAAAAATTATTCCACCTCCTTCTTCTTACTCCAGATGACAATATTATCATATTTACAAAATACAGGATGGAGCAAAAGTAGGTTTACAGTTGAGAGTACACAAAGCAAGAGTTTATTCTTATATTATTATTTACTAACTAGAGGCCCGATACACAAAATTTGTACAAGAGGCTCAGTCCTCGCAGCCCCGGTTTCATCTGAAAGGTCACCCAGAAGGTCATTTGGCTGTCAGGTCTAATTAGCATATTATGCTTTTATTACTATAGATTATTACAGTATTTTCCACACAAATAACTATAAACCTACTTTTGCCCTACACTGTATAATAGATCAATTCTTTTTTCTGCTCTTCCTCCAGCTGATGACTAATATAAATACTACTTGCCAGGTTGTTTTTTAAAATTAATAAGGTACTTTGGAGTTCAGGCCATTTTCTCATTTCTTAAAAACTCAATAATATTCTATTGAACCACAATTCATTTTACCAGTTTAAAAGAACTTTAAAACCCAATTTATTCTGTTCCCACTTTGTATATAACAGATGAGTAAACTGAGTATTTGCTTAAGGTCTGCACGACTAGCCTTCCTGATTTATTGTTTCTTTTTCCTGGAAGATGCAATGACCTACAGTGACTAATGACCAGAGGGAAGCATGCAGGGAAAGTGCTGAAGAACCATGTGGAGACAGGAAAGCAATCTCTCTCTCTCTCTCTCTCTCTCTCTCTCTCTCTATATATATATATATACACACACACACACACACACACACACACACACTAAGAGGTTGAACTGAATCTTCATGGGTCTAGCTAGTGTTTTCCAGGGGACTGAAGGCATCTAACTCAGAAAGGGTTAACAAAGAAGATAATTATAAAAGTTTGAACAGACAAGTTGGTAAACTTCCTGGCAGTGGGAGAAGCAGGTGGGAGTTTGTATTTTGGCATACCAATGAGAAATGTATGTTTACCATCCAAAGATTGTGGAAGAACACAAGGAAGCGAAACTCAGAACTTCTCAGGTTTTCTTTTCTTTTTTAAAAAATATATTTTATTGATTTTTAACAGAGAGGAAGCAAGAGGGATAGAAAGTCAGAAACATCGATGAGAGAGAGACATCGATCAGCCGCCTCCTGCACTCCCCCTACTGGAGATGTGCCCGCAAGCAAGGTACATGCCCCTGACCGGAATCGAACCCGGGACCCTTCAGTCCGCAGGCCGACGCTCTATCCACTGAGCCAAACCGGTCTCTGCTTCTCAGGTTTTCTTGATCCCTGGCAGGGTGACCACACTCCACCCAGGGTGACCAGCCTGCACACAGGATAGAAGCCCTGTCAATGACCTTTAAAAAAGGAAAATCTACTAATTAACCAAAAAAGACAAACTGATGAACAGTGATGTTTAAACCTAGCTTTGTTTAAAAATTATCTGGTGAGCTTCTTAAAAAATTGTGGCAAAGAGTCGTGGCTGGGTGGAGTATTGAACACTAAGAGGTTGTGGGTTCAATTCCAGTCAAGGCATATACCGAACCTGTGGTTATCTCCGGCCCAGCACATATAAAAGGCAACCAATTGATGTCTCTCTCCCTTCTTTCTAAAATAAATAAATATATCCTTATGTGAGGATTGAAAAAGAATTGTGCTAAATAGCAAAATTTAGCATCTTAACCATTTTTAAGTGTATCACTCAATAGTATAAAACATTCACATTGTTGTAAAACAAATCTCCAGAACATTTCATCTTACAAAACTAAAACTCTACTTTCATTAAACAGCCTCCTTCCTCCTTCTTCCACTCAGGCCCTCAAAACCACCATTCTAATTCTGTTTCTATAAATTTAACTACTGTATAAACCTCATGTAAGTGAAATCATACAATATTGGTCTTTTTATGATTAGTTTTATGTTACTTAACAAACTATCTTCAAGCTTCACCCATGGTTCAGCATATGACAGAAATTCCTTCCTTTTTAAGGCTGAATAGTATTCCATTGTATGAATATACCATATTTGTTTATCCACTCATTCATCAATGGACATTTAGGTTGTTTCCACCTCTTGACCCCTGGATAGTGCTAAGGACATGGGTACAAATATATCTTTGAGACTGCTTTCAATTAATTGCATATATACCTAAAAGATGAATTGCTAGATCACTGTTAGTTCCTTTTCTTTTCTCTCTCTCTCTCTCTCTCTCTCTCTCTCTCTCTCTCTCTCTCTCTCTCTCTC
>JAAGEH010000044.1:1102840-1126416 GCA_011751065.1 Lasiurus cinereus | reverse complement strand
CTCTCTCTCTCTCTCTCTCTCTCTCTCTCTCTCTCTCTCTCTCTCTCGAGGAACCTCCATTCTATCTTCCATAGTAGTTGCATTTTACAATCCCACCAGCAGTGATCTGGTGAGCTTTGGGGGAATAATATAATTGGGAGCCATCTCAGAGGAATGGAACCTGAGATCTCTGGAATGGGGCCTGATGGACCATGTGCTGCACATTTGGAAAAGGCTATATTTTAATAAAGGGCTTTGAATGCATGTCTGAAGATTCGGTACCTGACTTTAGTGTTTCTAATCTAGAGCATTTCTCCTCCCTTGAGCCTCTGTTTCCTTCTGTATGAAATGGAATCTTTCCCTACACAAGGCAAAAGTCTCTGGTCAGGCTGCTATCTTGCCCCATCTCTACCGCAGAATTGAACACACTTCAGGAGAAGCTGAAGCCCTTTGGCCTTGTTGTATTGGGCTTTCCCTGCAATCAATTTGGAAAACAAGAACCAGGCGAAAACTTGGAGATCCTTCTGGGACTGAAGTAAGTACTGCTCAAAACCATGTAGGAGGCCTCTGCACACCTTTCCTCAACCTCTGGAGACCCTTCCATATGTGTGACTTACTGGATGGTGCTAGACTAATAGGCTCAACAGTATCTGAAACTGACTTTAATTCTGACTTACTCTGGTGTGCAGTGAGACCTGGCAGGACTGAGAAAGGGCAGGAGCATTGAAACAGCTGGTTCAGAAACAATGTAGAGCACAGGGACAGACTGCAGGATGGAGAAAAAATAAGTGCATCGGTGAGACCAAGCAAAACAATGGCCTTACCTCTCCTTCCCAGCCTATCTAGTATATGTCCACCTCTTTCTTCCCTTTCCAACGACATCCAATTCTGATGTTCCATCATAACTTTCCTGGTAACATTATGGTTTATTACAGGTATGTCCGTCCAGGGGGAGGATATGTACCTAATTTCCAGCTTTTTGAGAAAGGTGATGTGAATGGTGAAAAAGAACAGAAAGTTTTCACCTTTTTGAAGGTGAGTGAATGACTGACATAAGCCTCTTCTTTCCTAATATGTCTAGCATAGTATTGGTGTAGAAATAGACCAAAGGCTCCTGTCCAAAGATGGGATTGGGCTTGGAGGGCTTGGACTCCAGATCAGCATGGAGGCTAGAGTTTACACTGTTAGTGTCTGTTGGCTTTTCTGTGGTGGAAAATAGTGTAAAATAGCAGCTTTTCCTGGAATGACCATCTCTTGCTCATTGACATTCATTCATTCATTCAGGGTGCATTTATTGACTGCCTGCTATCTATTAGGTAACTTATTAAATACTAAGACTATGAAGATGAATAAGACACAGTATCTATCACTTAACAAGCTCATTCTAGAAAGGGAGACATAAAATCAATAGATAAAACAAAATTTAACAACTTTTATGAAACAACAACTTTTAGATACTGTATAAAGAACATGGGAGCTGAAAGGACCAGGCTGGCAGAGGAGGGCAGTTGGGTGATCAGGCTGGCAAGAAAGGGCAGTTAGGAGTGAACGAGCCAGCAGGGGAGCAGTTAGGCATCAAACAGGCTGTCAGAGGAATGGTTAGGGGGTGATTAGGGTAGCAGGCAGAAGTGGTTAGGAGCAACCAGGCAGGCAGGCAGGTGAACGGTTGGGAGCCAGCAGTCCTACATTGTGAGAGGGATGTCTGACTGCCCCCAAAGGGTCCCAGATTGAAGAGGGTACAGGCTGGGCTGAAGGACACACACACACACACACACACACACACACACACAAGCATGAATTTCATGCACCGGGCCTCTAGTAATTTATTAAGAACCACAGGAAACTAAAATACCTAGGTGTAGGAGGGGTTGTATCACCTATGGGTAAAATAGCCTGGGTCATCCAGAAGTAAAAAGGGTGTTGTCATTTATCTTCTTTTCATTTCTCTGTTTCAGCACTCCTGTCCTCACCCCTCTGAGCTCTTGAGCTCCTTCAAACATATCTCCTGGGAACCCATAATGGTACAGGACATTCGCTGGAATTTTGAAAAGTTCCTGGTGGGGCCTGATGGAGTCCCTGTCATGCGCTGGTTCCATCGGGCTCCAGTCAGTGCAGTCAAGTCAGATATCCTGCTATACCTGAAGTAGTTCAAGACTAAATAGGAAGGGCAGGTTGGGCAGAATCCTGCTTCTCATCTGAAGACTTCTTCAAGAAAATCCACCTTTTTGCTACACTCTCTTTTTAAATGTCCTCCTCTTGACTAAATCGCCTCTTACTGTTAAAGTTCTCATTCTCTGCAAGTAGCTTTATATTTGGAAAACTACCGATCATTCCCCTTGCAAAGGTATGTGGGTGAAAAGCAAAAGAATGAAAATTTGCACTAGCCAATTTGGCTCAGGGGATAGAGCATTGACCTTCAGACTGAAGGATCCCAGGCTCAATTTCAGTCAAGGGCACATTCCTGGGTTGAGGGGTCTATCCCCATTAAGGGATGTGTGGAAAGCAGCCAATCAATGATTTTCTTTCATCATTGATGTTTTTATCTCTTCTTCTCCCTTATTCTCTGAAAACAATTTAAACAAAGAAATGAAAACCTTATATTCTCAGATCTCTTTTGAAACTTAAAAATTCATATCCATTAAATAAAAGTCATCATTTCATCATAAAGGTTTATTCAACAACAATATCCTGAAGAAGTATGGTTAGATGTTCTGTTTTTGTGTTGTTGTTGTTTTTGTTAATCCTTGCCGGAGGATATTTTCTTGCATTAATTTTTAGAGAGAGTAAAAGGGAGGAAAGGGGTGGGGGAGGAGAGAGAGAGAGAGAGAGAGAGAGACATCAATGTTAGAGAAGCACATCAATTGGTTGCCTCCTGTATGGACCCCAACTGGGGCTGGGGATTAAACCTGCAATTCATGTACATGCTATTGACCGAGAATTGAACCTGTGACTCTTCGGTGTGCAGGCCAGTGCTCTAACCACTGAGAACACAGTCAGTGCCATTTGGACATTCTGACTCCCTCTTCTCTCTCCACACTAAAGATGTGGGAATAGCCATGGAGGTTAGAACCATACAGTCTAGGCTCTACTTCATAACATTTTCCTCTCAGTTTCCAACTTTTTTTTTGATCAATCTTCATTCATGCTACTCATTTCCCCAAATGACCTGTCATTCTCCTGTAGGAACCCTAAGAGTGGGAACAGGAAATCACCCTATATAAAATGAAAGGCATCTCCATGATAGTGATACTCAGAGCATCTCTCTAATTTGGACCCTACAAAAACTTCTTATTGTCTGATCTTTAGTTCATTCATGCTATGATGCCTGGAGTAGGCACACCTTGATTCTTCAGTTTCAGAACTAGCCCTGCTACTGTCTCCAATAAAATATTTTCTACTGCATCTGTGATCACTGTGTTGGTTTTAAATTCTTATTTTACCTTGCTTCTTTCTCACTCTATCGAAAATGTTGTATTACTCAAATTACCTGAACCCCTCAGGTAAAACAAAAAGACTTATCCTCCCAGGTCCTTGGAAGGTTGCCAGATAATGGCTCTCAATTGCTATTTCTCCTTAGGAGTTGCCTAGGTAAATGTCATGTCTCCTTTTCAAGAACAGCCTGTGTCCAATATGAACAATGAGGGCTAAAATGCCAGCAATTAACTTCTTGATCTAGGACAACTCTGAGGGCCCATCTAGGCAGCAGAGGCCACAAGAGATAGATTAATGCCTCTTTTGTACTTGCACTGTAGTACAATTTTTCCATGTGACAAAGTGGCTTCTCTTCTTTGCCCTCAGGTATTGACCCTTAGGTTACACCCCTGTAAACTTTTTGAATAAAAATCTACCTCAAAATCTTTCCAGGGAACCTACAGGGAGGCACTAAGATGAGATTTTTAAAGCTGACTTATCTATCATCTGGTTGGCAATGAGAAAATGGGTGGCATACAAATAGCCACTATCAAAAGGTAGCAGTGCAATTGTGAAAACTTCTGCCAAGCCTGTTCTCAGATGGCCCACTGAGGTATGAACTTACTATGAGCTCTGTCCACTCCTTCACTTCCTTTTAAATTGGCATGGCCCAGAGAATAGTAACGAATGCTCTCTGGAAGAGACTCAAACTCACAACCTCATCATGTTTAAGACAACCTGTTCCAAAAAAATTTAAGAGGAAGGAACACTTCCAAGCTCATTCTATGAAGCCAGCATTACCCTAATACCAAAATAGATAAATACAACACAAAGAAAGAGAATTACAGGCCAATATCCCTCATGAACATAGATGCCTACATCTGCAACAAAATTCTAGCAAATCAGATTCAAGTAGGATTTATCTCAAGGATGCAAGAATGGCACAATATCCATAAATCAATTAATGTGATACATCACATAAACAAATTAAGAGATAAAAATTATTTAGTCATATCAATTGATGCAGAAGAAGCATTTGACAAAATCTAACACCCTTTCTTTTTTTCTTTTTTTAATTAAATCTTTATTATTCAGATTATCACATTTGTTTCTCTTTTTTCCCCTCCATAGCTCCCCTCCAACAAATCCCACCCTTCCCTCTGCCCTTACCTCCCTCCCATTGACCTCATCCATAGGTGTATGATTTTTGTCCAGTGTCTCCCTGTACAACCCTTACCCCTTTCCCCCTGAGAATTATCAGTACACTCCCTTTCTGTGCTCCTGTTTCTATTATATTCACCAGTTTATTCTGTTGATCAAATGTTTAATTCACTTAATTTTTAGATTCACTTGTTGATAGATATGTATTTGTTGTTCATAATTTTTTGTCTTTTACCTTTTTCTTCTTCCTCTTCTAAAAGAGTATCTTTCGGCATTTCATATAATACTGGTTTGGAGTTGATGAACTCCTTTATCTTTTTCTTCTCTGTGAAGGTCTTTATCTTCCCTTCAATTCTGAATGATAGCTTTGCTAGATACATTATTGTTGGTTATAGGTTCTTGCTATTCATCACGTTGAATATTTCTTGCCATTCCCGTCTGGCCTGCATCATTTCTGTTGAGAAATCAGCTGACAGTCGTATGGGTGCTCCCTTGTAGGTAATGAACAATTTTTCTCTTGCTGCTTTTAATATTCTCTCTTTGTCTTTTGCTCTTGGTATTTTAATTATGATGTGTCTTGGTGTGGTCCTCTTTGGATTCCTTTTATATGGGTCTGTGTGTGCTTCCTGGACTTGTAAGTCTATTTCTTTTACCAGATGTGGGAAGTTTTCAGTCATTATTTCTTTAAATAGGTTTTCAGTATCTTGCTCTCTCTCTTCTTGTGGCACCCCCACAATTCTGATGTTGGTACACTTGAAGCTGTCCCAGAGTCTCCTTACATTATGTTCACATTTTTAGATTCTTTTCTCTTCTAGCTTTTCCAGTTGAGTGTTTTCTGATTCTTTATATTTCAAATTTTTGACTTGATTCTTGCCTTTCTCTAGTCTGCTGTTAGGATTCTGTATAATATTTTTTATTTCAGTCAGTGTATGTTTAATTTCTAGTTGGTCCTTTTCCATCTCTAGTTGGATCTTTTCCATCTCTAGTTGGTTCTTTTTCATCTCCTCTTGGGTCTCGCTAACTTTATCCAACTTTTCTAGGATATTCTTGAAAAACCTTATAAGCATGGTTTTGAACTCTATATCCAGTGGTTTGTTTTCCTCCATTTCTTTTGTTTGTGATATCTTCCCTTGTCTCAGCATTTTCACTTTGCCAGGAGAACTTCTGTGTTGGATTCAGCCTTATGATACCAGACTTGCAACACCGCAAAAGCCTCTCTGTTGAGCTTGGGATGGGTGGAGTCTCAGGGCTTAAGGGACCGCCTTCCTGCCAGTCTGCCCCACCCTCCACCGCCCCTGAGTGTCACATAACAACCTTTCTTGATTAAAAAAAAACTTAGTAAAGTTGGAATAAGAGGAAGAAGAAATAAACAATATCCAAATTGGAAAAGACATAAAACTGTAATTATTTGCAAGTGACTTGATATTGTACATAGAAACCATAAATACTCCATCAAAAATAGTATTAGACTTCACAAATTAATTTGGCAATGTAGCAATATACAAAATTAACACTCAGAAATCTATGGCTTTTTTATATACCAATAATGAACTCACAGAAGGAGAGATTTAAAAAGTAACCCCATTTACCATCTTACCAAAAAAATTAAGATACCTAGGAATAAACTTAAATAAGGAGGTAAAAGACCTCTACTCAGAAAACTACAGGATGCTGAAAACAGAGATAGAGGGAGACATAAACAGATGGAAGAACACACCATGTTCATGGATTGGTAGAATCAACATCATTAAAATGTCCATACTACCTAAAGCAATCTAGAGATTCAATGCACTCCCTATTAAAATACCAATGGCATATTTCACAGACCTAGAACAAATTCTCCAAAAATTAATCTGGAATTTAAAAAAGACCCCAATTAGCTTCAGCAATCCTGAGAAAGAAGAACAAAGTAGGAGGGATCTCAATACCAGGTATCAAGCTGTATTACAAATCCACTGTTCTCAAAACTGCCTGGTACTGGCACAAGAACAGACATATAGACAAATGGAATAAAATAGAGAATGCAGAAATCGACCCAAAACACTATGCTCAATTAACATTTGACAGAGGAGGCAAGAGCATACAATAGAGTTAAGACAGTCTCTTCTATAAATGGTCCTTGGAAAATTGGACAGATACATGCAAAAAAAATGAAACTAGACCACCAATTTATACCATACACAAAAATAAACTCAAAATGGATAAAGTACTTAAATGTAAGACAGGAAACTATAAAAATCTTAGAGGAATCACAGGCAGAAAAAGCTCAGGCATATGCTGAAGCAATATCTTCATCGATACAGCTCATATGCAGTGGAAACTAAAGATTAAAAAAAAGCAAATGGAACCACATCAAATAAAAAGTTTCTGCACAGCAAAAGCAGCTAAAAACAAAACAACAAGAAAGCCCATTGGATGGAAGAACATATTTGCCAATGTTATCTCCAATAATCACCAGGGCAGAGTGAACATACTGTTGACTCTGCCCTGGTGATTCCCTGAGACCCCACCCCATCCAATTTGCAGCCCCACCTAAACATTTACAGGAAATATAAACAACTTAACAAAATGAAGATAAAATCCAATCAAAACAAAAATGGGCAACAGACCTATATAGATACTTTTTGAAAGAGGTCGTACAGAAGGCCAAAAGACATGAAAAGATGCTCAAAGTCACTAGTCATCCAAGAGATGCAAATCAAAACACCAATGAGGTACCATCTTACACCTGTCAAAATGGCTATCATCAACAAATCAACAAACAACAAGTGCTAGAGAGGATGCGGGGGAAAAGGAACCCTTGTTCCCTCACTGGTGGGAATGCAGATTGGTGCAGCCTCTGTGGAAAACAGTATGGAGTTTCCTAAAAAAACTAAAACTAAAAATGGAACTCCCATTTTACCCAGTGATCCTACTTCTAGGAATATATCCCAAGAAACTATAAACACCAATCAGGAAGGATATATGCATCCCTATTTTCATAGCAGCACAATTTAAAATAACTGAGATTTAGAAACAGTCTAAGTGTCCATCAGCAGATGAGTGGATTAAAAACTGGTATATCTATACAATGGAATACTATGCTGCTGTAAAATGGAAGGAGCTCCTACCATTTGCAACAGCATGGATGGAACTGAAGAGCATTATGCTAAGCGAAATAAGCTAATTGGAGAAAAATAAATATCACATGATCTCACTCATTTGTAGAATACAATGAACAACTAAATTGATGAACAAAAACAGATACAGAGCAGAGAAGCATTGATCAGAACACCAAACCTCAGAAGGAAGACAAGGGAGAGTTGGGTAAGGGGGAAAGATCAACCAAAGGACTTGTATGCTTGCATATAAGCATAACCAATGGCCACAGATACCAGGAGGTAAGGGCATGAGCAGAGGCTAGGGGGGGATTGGGAACATAAGAATACATATTTAATACCTAAATCAATAAAGATTTTTTTTTAAATAACACGTTGTCATATAGGTATCAATCACCAACCAACTGCACCACTATTACTCTCCAGGATCTGATTTGTAAAGATATAAGTGAATATGCTTTCACAGAAGCAGACTTTTAAAATATTTTCTATAATATATTAAATAAAATGAACAAAGGGGAACTAGGATGACAGGGTAGGTGAATGCCTGTACTCACCACCTCCCACAGCCACATAAAAATTACAACTAAAATACATTATGACCATCATCCAGAACCATCTGAATTTTGGCTTAATGGAAGTCCTACAACTAAAGAAGTAAAGAAAAAAGCACACTGAGACTGGAAGGAAGGGCAGAGGGGTGGAAGCATGGAATAGGCTGGTCCAACACACACATGTGGTATGTTTTTTAATAGGGATGGATATCTCTAAGGTGTACTGTGAGAAGCAAGGAGTTCTAGCCCCACACTAGACCCCCAATCCTGGATTCCAGAGCTCGGAATAAAAATCTCCATAACTTCAGGCAGTAAAAAACAGCAGGGATTGTGGCTAAGACATGGAGGTGGCCGGAGACCCAGGTGTTCCACTTAAAGGACTGGTGAACAAATTCACTTGGACTACCATCACTGGAAAACCCAGACACATATGGGAAGGAGCTAGATGGCCTGGCATTGAGGTAGGATCTTGAAGGCAGCTTTCTCCCAGATGGGGGTGCTTACCAGAATCATTGTTTTTCTGTGCTGCGACCTCCCCTGTCCCAGAGCTCACTGGCAGTCATATCTGAGCCTCCATCAGCATAGCACATACTGTTCACTCTGCCCTGGTGCTTCCTTGAGACCCCACCCCATTCAATTTGCAGCCCCACTTAAACTATTTGCAGCAGCTTTTGCATATGAATGGGCTGTTGTAGATAAGACTTCAGACTGCTAAAATCACTTAAACAAGCAGCATATGGAATCAGCTTGCTCCAAACTTATCAATAAAAGACATGAGACCTGAAGAGTATTGCTGGAGGAACCAAGATGGCCACATAAGTAAACACCTACACTGCTGCCTCACACAACAATTTCAAAACTACAACTAAAAGACAGAACAGACATCATTCAGAACCACAGGAAAGCTGGCTGAGTGGAAATTCGACAACTAGAAGGAGAGAGAGGGACTCACAGAAACCCAGAGGAGCTGCAAAAAGCTGAGGTACAGAGGCGCGTGCGTGGAGAGAGTGGGTGCCTGAGTACCTGGCTGGCTTCTCTCCGGGAGACTCCCAACAGCATTGAACCCCTTATTCTACAACACTAAACCCCAGGTCCAGTCAAAACTCATACGGGGGGAGTATGGACTGTGAAAAGGGAGAAATGCATGGAAATTTGGGGGAGTCTGCAGGAGGGCAGAAGTCGGGGGGCACGCACAGCACTGCGCAGAGAAAACCGACTGCTGATTGTGCCGCTGGCTTTCACAAGAGGGCGGGAGACAAAACACCCCAACTGTGTCACTTCTAACTCCACTAAACCCCAGATATGGGTGAAACCCTGGGGACCCAGATTCATATTGTCCCGGAGCACAGGGGAGCCAGAAAGGCAGCGGTCTAGAGGCACCGAGAGAGCACAAACACCAGGACCGCTCCAGTGATTACCCAGTCACATGAGACTCGGGGACCATGGAGGGTGGGGCCAACTGGAAGGCAAGGTGGTTCATTAAGCCCTGAGACTCCACCCATCCAAAACTCAGCAGAGAGGTTGTTGTAGTTTTGGAAGTCTGGTATCATAAGGCTGAATGCAACACAGAAGTCCTCCCGGCCTAGTGAAAATGCCGAGACAAGGGAAGAGATCACAAACAAAACAAATGGAAGAAAACAAATGACTGAATATAGAGTTCAAAACTATGCCTCTGGAACAGCTTTAAGCGTACCAACATCAGAATTGTGGGGGTGCCAGAAAAAGAGAGAGAGAAAGATACTGAAAACCTACTTAAAGATGTAAGGACTGAAAACTTCCCACATCTGGTAAAAGAAATAGACTTACAAGTCCAGGAAGCACACAGAACCCCATATAAAAGGAATCCAAAGAGGACCACACCAAGACACATCATAATTAAAATACCAAGAGCAAAAGACAAAGAGAGAATATTCAAAGCAGCAAGAGAAAAATTGTTCATTACCTACAAGGGAGCACCCATACGACTGTCAGCTGATTTCTCAACAGAAACAATGCAGGCCAGACGGGAATGGCAAGAAATATTCAACGTGATGAATAGCAAGAACCTACAACCAAGAATACTCTATCCAGCAAAACTATCATTCAGAATAGAAGGGCAGATGAAGAGCTTCACAGATAAGAAAAAGCTAAAGGAGTTCATCAACTCCAAACCAGTATTATATGAAATGCTGAAAGGTACTCTATAAGAAGAGGAAGAAGAAAAAGGTAAAAGACAAAAAATTATGAACAACAAATACATATCTATAAACAAGTGAATCTAAAAATTAAGTGAATTAAAAATTTGATCAACAGAATAAACTGGTGAATATAATAGAATCAGGAGCACAGAAAGGGAGTGGACTGATAATTCTCAGGGAGAAAAGGGTGGGAGTGTACAGGGAGAGACTGGAGAAAAATCATACACCTATAGATGAGGTCAATGGGAGGGAGGTAATGGTAAAAGGAGGGGTGGGAGCCAGGTGGAGGGGAGCTATGGAGGGGGAAAAAGAGAAACAAATGTAATAATCTGAATAGTAAAGATTTAATAATAATAAAAAAAGACATGAGACATGGTACTAGGACCAGCCTGCCTTGCTTCACAGCTGAGCTTTTCCTGGGAACTTCCTAGCCAATACATGTAGCAGCCATCTGCAGAACTCTCTGTAACTCCTACCAAGTGTCCCAGGAAGTGGCTAACTTTGCACCTACCTAAAGACCCCAGAGCCAGCGCACCTGGCATCTCAAATCATATCAGATTTCAACTCTACACATCCATAAGAAACACAGACAAGAGGCAGACTCACTGAGCACCAAAGCCCCACTTAAGCAAGTCCTGATCTATAAGGGCGTCTCCTTCCATCAGATCTTCCATTGTAGATACGGCTGGCCCTCATAACCTGGCCTTAAGGTCAATTTTTCACAGTGATTCCAACAGCAATCAAGGCTCAACTATAACAAGATTGCACACAGCCCACATAGGGAACCACCTACAGTGCCCAGATCAAGTGATTGGGAGACTGAGCCACTGGGCCCTACAGCACACATACTACACAAGGCTACTCTACCAAATCCAAGAGACATAACAGCTCTGTCTATACATAGAAACAAACACAGGAAGCAACCAAAATGCAGAGACAAAAAAGCAAAGACAAATGAAAGAAACAGAAGCAAGCAAGCTACTGGATATAGAATTCAAAACAATGGATATAAAGTTACTCAAGGATCTTAATGAAAGCATCAAGGGATTTAGTGAGACTTTCAAGGATATTAGTAAAAATGTCAAAGAGATGAAAAAGAAACAGTCAGATATTAAGCATACACTAACTGAAATAAAGAATAACTTACAGGGATCCAATAATAGAGTAGAGGATTTCAAGAACCAAATCAATGACTTAGAATATGAAGAAGCAAAATACATACAATCAGAAGATCAAAAAGAAACAAGAATATGAAAATAGAACACTTGCATTATGGGGGTGCCAGAAGGAGAAGAGAAAAGCAAGAAATTGAAAACCCATTTGAAGAAATAATGACAGAAATATTCCCTTACCTGGTGAAAGAAATAGACTTATAAGTCCAGGAAGCACAGCTGAGTCCCAAACAAGAGGAACCCAAAGAGGCCCACACTAAAACACATAATAATTAAAATGTCAAACGGTTAAAGACAAAAAGAAAATCTTAAAAGCAGCAAGAGAAAATCAGTTAGTTACCTACAAGGGAGCATCCATTACAACTATCAGGTGATTTCTCAACACTTTTTAGGCTAGAAAGTAGTGGCAAGAAATACTCAAAGTGATGAATAGCAAGAACTTACAACCAAGATTACTCTACCCAGCAAAGCTATCACTTAGAATTGAAGGTCAAATAAAGAGGCCTCCCAGACAAGAAAAAGCTAAAGGAGATTGTCACCACCAAACCAGTATTACATGCAATGTAAAGGGTATTCTTTAAGAAGAGGAAAAAAACAAAAAACTTCCTATTTCTTCTTTTTACAACAAACACTTTAGCATTTCTTGCATTGCTGGTTTGGTGGTAATAAATTCCTTTAGTCTTTTTGTTTGTGAAGTTCTTGATTTCATCCTCAATTTTGATTGATAGCCTTGCTGGGTACAGTATTCTTGGATTCAGACCTTTGCTTTGCATGACTTTGTATATTTTATTTCATTCCCTTCTGAACTGAGGTGTTTCTGTTGAGAAATCAGTAGATAGTCTGATGGGAGATATTTTGCCGGTAACTTTTTGTCTCTCTCTGACAGCCATTGAGATTCTTACTTTGTCGTTGGTGTTTGACAATTTAATTATGATGTATCTTGGTGTCAGTCTTTTGGGGTTCATCTTGTTTGGGACTCTGTGAGCTTCCTAGACTTGTGTGAGGTTTTTTTCCCAATATCAGGGAAGTTTTCTGTCATTATTTCTTCAAACAGGTTTTCTATTCCTTGCTCAGTTTCATCTCCTTCTGGATCCCTATTATGCAGATGTTGTTTCGTTTCATCTTGTCCCAAAAGTTCCGTTAGGCTCTCCTCCTGTTTTTTAAGTTTTTTATCTAGATGCTGCTTTATTTGTGTGTTTTTTCCTACCTTGTCTTCTAGCTCACTGGTGCAGTCCTCCACTTCTTCTAGTCTACTGTTGATGCTTTCTATAGAGTTCTTTATTGCAGCAATGTCATTTTTTCATTTCTTCTTGGTTCTGCTTCATTTCCTCTTGGTTCTTACAAATATTGTTGAATTTGTTTTCCACCCTTTCCTGCGACCTTATGGCCATTGTTCTTAATTCTTTCTCTATTGTATTGCTTGCCTCCATTTCATTTATTTCATTTTCTGGTGATTTCTCCTTTTTTTCATATGTGGGCTGTTTCTTTGTCTCCTCATGATTTGTCTCCATCAGGGTTTCTGGTTATGTAGCTCTCTCTCCTGCATTAACTTAAAGGCACAAAATACTAACAACAATACACAATACACAGGGCACCAAACACAAATGTAGCCCTAAATAATGGTGACCACCAGATAAAAAAGAGAATTAGGGAATAGAGAAGAATGCAAAAATGATATTGGGAAAAGGAAAAAATGTAAGAGAGAAAAGAAAATGAAGTAAAAAAAGAAGGGGGGAGAAAAAGTATGTATATGGAGAGAAAATGCCAATAAAACAACAAGTAATCCAAACAATGCAAACAACAAACACCCAAATATTAATGCAAACTACAGAGAACAACTAATCCAAAGAAATCAAACAATAAACCTCCAAGCAACAAACACCCAGATGAAACTGAGGAGGCAGAGCTTATTTCCAGGAGGTAAAGTCAAGGAACTGAATGAATGAGGAAATAGCCACAATTCAGTACAGAAGAGGTAGAAAGAGAATGGTTATATAAGAAGAAAAGTAAAAAATTAACTACAAAAGAATAATATATATATATATATATATATATATATATATATAATCCTATCTAATAAAGAATATGTAAATTGACCATCACTCCAACACACAAGATGGCTGCCCCCATGTGGACGCAAGTTGTCTACCACAAGATGGCCGTCAAAAGAGGGGTGGTCAGGCCAGCAAGGGAGGGCATTTGGAAGGGACCCAGCCTACAAGGGAGAGCAGTTGGGGGCAACTAGGCTTTCAGGGGAGGACAGTTAGGAGCAACCAGGCCTGCAAGGGAGGGCAGTTAGGGATGACCAGGCTGGCAGGGGAGAAAAGTTAGGAGCAATAAGTCCAGCAGGAGAGCAGTTAGGCATTGATCAGGCTGGCAGGTGAGTGGTTAGGGATTGATCAAGTGGTCAGGCAGGGAGGCAGACAAGCTGTTGAGAGCCAGCAGTCCTGGATTGTTAGAGGGATGTCCAACTGCCCTCAAGGGGTAGCAGGTTGGAGAGGGTGGAGGCTGGGCTGAGGTACACACACACACACACACACACACACACACACCTGTGCATGAATTTCATGCACCGGGACTCTAATATATATTTTTTTTCTCCTTTAATCTCTCTATGTATTTTTTTACTATTGAAATAGGAGGGTAAAGAGTATATAGGCCTGAGTTGGTGAATGGAATTAGTTAAGCTATTAGTAGAAGAGAACAAGTGAGGAGAGGAAAAACAGATGCAAAACAAACTAACAAACAAAAACTAACCAATAATCAAACAAATAAGACAGAATAAAGAAAAAGGCAAAAAAAAGGAAAAAAGAATTTGGATAGTGAACAAAGAGAAGAGATAAGTGTGTATGGGTTTGGAGTATGGGAGAGACAATTAGATGTAAGAGTAAAATCAATTATTAACAGAGAATAAAAAGAAAGGGTAGAGAAAAACTAAAGCAGGAACAGGATAAGAGAAATAGGACAAAAAGGGGGGAAAATGATAGAGTGTTGGGATAAAGGAAAAATTGAGATAGCATAAAATAATGCTAAAGAGAAAATCAAAATAGGATGTATAACACTAATCCCAAAATAAAATAAAATAAAATATAACATAAAATAAAACTTTTTAAAGGGGTAAAATAATATTATTAATACTAAGAGTTAAAAATAAAAATATAACAAAAAAACAAGGTAAAACCAAGTGAGAGAAAAAAATTAGTTTTTTAATTAAAAGATAAAAAGTAAAAATGTGAAGTAGTGAAGGTCTTTCACTTCCTCCACTGTTCTGCTTGGAACATCTTTTTCCTTGCAGGTAGTCAGCACAGTATTAAAGTTCCCTGCAATCCATTGCTCCTCTGTGTCTTAAGCCACAACCCTATTTTCAAACAGGTGGGATCTATCTGCTCTCTTTGGTTCTCAGTCTGTCTTCAGTTGTATTTACACATGAGTCAATTTCTGCTACAGTCCCTGGATGGCAGTGTTTCTGTCTTAATATCTAAAAAACTTCTCTACTCTGGCTCTACACGCAATTCTGTGTGAAACTCTGTGTGTGACTCTGCGCGTAACTCTGCGCAGCCAGTACAGTACTTCTGCGGGTCCAGTCCAGCTGTGGGTTAAATCCAGAATCCCCTTCGGTCAGCAGCCCTGTGGACTCTTCCACATTTGAGGGCCACACTGACCCAGCCGTAAATTTTGTGGGGGGGGCAGTCTTTCTCTAGGGAACAGGCTTTCTCTCTGAGGCTCCAGTTCCCACTGCACGATTCTCCCTCCAGACTGGATCCCAAATCTCACCTTGCTTTAGGCAATGCCAAATGTGTTTAATTCGCCAGTTCTGGGTTGGTGCTCTTTGATCTAGCTGTTCCTTTTGCTCAGCAAGAAGGCCCAGTGCCCATCCTCGAATTTGCATCTTTTGTCTCCCCCTGAGCAGAAAAACTGGTGGTAGGGGAAGTTGAAGTTCTAGCATTCATGGATTCGCAGCTGAAGTACCTGGTCCCTGGTTTTGTGGTTGTTTGTGGTTGCAAGGTCTTAGGAGTTATTCGAGATCTCCCTAGTTGAAAGTAAGGCTGGGGTTTGGATCACAGTCAGTCTCCCCTTCAAGATGGTGCAGCCTCTGTAGCAGAGGCAGCCACTCTGGAAGAGATTTCAGCTGAAGTAGAGGGGGGGGGGGCGATCTGTCAGTCTCCAACAGTCCCTTAAAGCATAGCTGTCCCTCACTCAAAAATAATGACATTCACCGCATGTCCACGCACTCCCTTTTCATTCTCTCATTCTCACTATCTAGCACTCCCTTTTCATTCTCTCATTCTCACTATCTAGCAGCTTACAGTCCTGTTGGCAGTCATCTTGGATCCTCCTAACTCTTTTTTTTATATTTTGTTGTTGATTTCAGAGAGATGGACATCAATGATGAGAGAGAATCATTGATCAGCTACTTCCTGCACACACCCCATTGGGGATTGAGCTTACAACCTGGGTATGTATGTGCCCTTGGCCAGAATTGAACCTGGGGTCCTTCAGATTACAGGCCTGTGCTCTATCCACTGAGCAAAACTGGCTAGGGCTTAATGACTTTTTTTCTTTTTTCTTTTAATCTTTATTGTTGAAAGTATTACATATGTTTCCCCTGTTTCCCCATTGACTGCCTCTAGTGTTCCCTCACTCACTCCTCTTTAGGACCCTATTGTCTGTGCCCATGGGTTATTCATATATCCATACAAAGAATTTGGTTACTTCTCACAAAATCACCCTCCCCTACCTTCCCTCTTAGATTCTGCATTCTGTTCCATGCTTCCATGTCTCTGGATCCATTCTGTTCATCAGTTTACTTTGTTCCTTTGATTCCTCCTATAAGTGCAAACATGTGCTACTTGTCTTTCTCTGACTGACTTATTTTACTTACCATGATACTCTCCAGGTCCTTCCATGCTGTCTCAAAGGGTAAAAGATTCTTCTTTTATACAGGTGCATCATATTCCCTGGTATAAATGTACCACAGCTTTTTATTCACTCATCTACTGATGGGCACTTGGGCTGTCTTCAGATCTTAGCTGTTGTAAATTAGCTTGCTATGATCATAGGAGTGCATACATTCTTTCTGATTGGTGTTTTGGGTGTCTTAGGATATATTTCTAGAAGTGGAATCACTGGATCAAACGGAAATTCCATATTTAATTTTTTGAGGAAACTCTATACTGTTTTTTATAATGGCTGCAACAGTCTGCATTCCCACCAGCAATGCACGAGAATACTCTTCTCTCCACATCCTCGCCAGCACTTGTCATTTGTTGATTTGTTGATGATAGCCATTCTGACAGGTGTGAGGTCATACCTCACTGTTGTTTTAATTTGCATATCTCTGATGATAAGTAACTTTTCATATGTCTCAGCCTTCTGTATGTGCACTTTGGAGAAGTGTCTATTTAGGTCCTATCCCCATTTTTTAATTGGATTGTTTGTTCTCCTTTTGTTAAGTTGTATGAGTTCCTTATATTAACCCTTTATCAGATGTATCATTGCCAAATATTTTCTCCCTTACAGTGACCCCTTTTTCATTCTGTTGGTGGTTCCTTTTGCTGTGCAAAACCTTTTTATTTTGATGTAATCCCATTTGTTTAGTTTCTCCTTAGTTTTATTTGCTTACGAAAGGTAAATATATTGCTATGAGAGACAGCTGAGATCTTGCTGCCTATGGTTTCTTCTAGAGTTTTTATGGTTTCATCGGTTTCATTTAAGTTTTTTACTCATTTTGAGTTTATTCTTGTGTATGCTATAAGTTGGTGGTCTAGTTGTATTGTTTTGTATGTCTCTGTTCCATTTTCCCAACTGTATTTATTGAAGAGACTGTCTTGAGTCAATTATATGCTCTTGCCTCTTTTGTCAAATATTAAATGAGCATGATGGCTTGGGTCGATTTCCGGGTTCTTTTCCATTAGTCAATGTGCCTATTCTTGTGCCAGTACCAGGCTGTTTTAATTACAGTGGCTTTGTAGTACAGCTTGATAACTGATATCGTGATTCATCCAACTTCATTCTTCTTTCTCAAGATTGCAACAGCCATTTGGAGTCTTTTTTGATTACATATAAATTTTTGGAAACTTTGTTCTAAACCTGTGAAATATACCTTTGGTATTTTAATAGGAATTTCATTAATTCTGTAGATTGCCTTGGATAGCATTGGAAATTTTTTATAATTTTTATACTTTAACCATAACCACAGTATATTCTTCTTTAAATCTTCCTCTACCACTTTTTTCAACATCCTGTAGATTTCTGATTACAGGTCTTTCATCTCCTTAGTTAAATTTATTCCTAAGTGTCTTAACATTTTGTTGCAGTGGTTGGGACTGTTTGTTTAGTTTTTCTTTCTGAGAATTAATTATTTGTGTATAAAAAAAGCCATCAATTTTTGGGTGTTGATTATGTATCCTGCTACATTGCCAAATTCATTTATTAACTCTTGTAGAGTTTTGGTGGAATTTTTAGGATTTTCCATGTACAATATCATGTCATCTGTGAATAATGACAGTTTTACTTTCTCCTTTCCAATTTGGATTCCTTTTATTTCTTCCTGTCTGATCCCTGTGGCTAGAATTTCAGTATTATGTTGAATAAGAGTGGGGAAAGTACGCATCCCTATCTTGTTCCTGTACTTAGGGGAAATTGTTGTAGTTTTTGCCCAATGAGTATGATGTTGGTTGTAGGTTTGTCATAGATGGCCTTTATCATGTTGAAATATCATCCCTTTATTGCCACTTTGCTGAGAGTTTTTATAAAAATTGGGTATTGGATTTTGTCAAATGCTTTTTCTGCATCTGTTGATATGATCATGTGATTTTTGCATTTCAATTTGTTTATGTGACCTATCATGTGTATTGATTTGCAAATATTGTACCATCCTTGCATCCCTATAATGAATCCCACTTGATCATGATGTATGATCTTTTTGAAATATTATTGGATCTTATTTGCTAATATTTTTGAGCTTTTTAGCCTCTGTCTTCATCAGGGATATTAGCCTGTAATTCTCTTTCTATGTAGTGACTTTATCTGGTTTTGGAATTAGGGTAATGCTGGCCTCATAAAAAGAGTTTAGAAGTGTTCCTTTCTCTTAGAATTTCTGGAATAGGTTAAGGAGAATAGGGGTTAGTTCCTCCTTGAATGCTTGGTAAAATTCCCCTGTGAAGCCAGCTGGATCCGGGCTTTTGTTTACTGGAGTTTTTTATATTATTATTATTACTGCTTCTATTTAATCAGTTATTATTGGCCTATTCATGTCTTCTGATTCCTAATGATTCAGTTTTGATAGGTTGTATTTTTCTAGGAATTCATCCATTTCATCCACATTGTCCAGCTTGTTGACATATACTTGTTGATAATATTTTCTTACAATTCTTTTTATTTATGTGATGTCAGTAGTTATTTCTCTACTTTTGATCCTGATTTTATTTATTTGAGTTCTCTCTCTCTGTTTCTTAATGAGTCTGGCTAACAGTTCATCAATCTTGTTTTTCCTTTCAAAGAACCAGTTCTTGGTTGCATTGGTATTTTGCATTGTTATTTTAGTTCCTATGTCCTCTATTTCTGCTCTAATCTTTATTATTTCTTCCCTTCTACTTACTCTGTATTTTTCCTATTGTTACCTTTCTCGTTCTTTAAGTTGTAGGAGTAAATAGTTTATTATTAATTCTGTGTGTGTGTGTGTGTGTGTGTGTGTGTAGTAGGCCTATAGGGCTACAAACTTCCCTCTCAGGACTGCTTTTGCTGTGTCCAAGAGATTTTGGGCTGTTGTGTGTTCATTTTCATTTGTTCCCAAGATGTTTTTATTTCTTTCTTGATCTCGTTGGTAACCCAGTCATCCTATATAATAAAAGGTTAATATGCAAATTGACCAAATGACAGAATGACCAGTTGCTATGATGCATACTGACCACCAGAGGTGAGACCCTCAATGCAGGAGCTTCCCTCTGGTGGTCAGTGCACTCCCACAGGTGGAGCACCACTCAGTTCACAGCTGGCAAGCCCAGCAGAAGTAGCAGGAACCTCTCCTGGCTCTGCAGCAGCACTACGGATATCTGTCAGTTAGACATCCCCAGAGGGCTCCTGGACTGCGAAAGGGCACAGGTTGGCCTGAGGGACACCCTTCCCCCATGAGTGTACAAATTTTGTGGACTGGGCCTCTGGGATTTAATGACATGCTATTTAGCCTCCATATGTTTGAATGTTATTGGGTGTTTTTACTATAGATGATTTCTAATTTTATTCCACTATGATCTGAGAAGATGCTTGATATGATTTCAATCTTCTTGAACTTGTAGATTTATTTTGTGTCCTAACATGTGGTCTTTTTGAATGATCCATATGATTTAACAAAAATGTATATTCTTCAGCTGTGGGGTGAAATTTTCTATAAATGTCAATTAAATCCATCTGATCCAGTGTATCCTTTAGAGTTATTATTTCCTTATTCATTTTTTGTCTATACAATCTATCTAGTGAAGTCAGTGGAATGTTAAATTCCCCTACTATGACTGTATTATTGTCAATCTCTCCCCTAAAGTCTCTGTGAGCTACATATATGTTTAAGTGTTCCTATATTTGGTGCATATAAGTTTACCAATGCTATATCCTCTTGTTGGATCAATCCCTTTAGTATTATGTAGTGACCTTTGTTGTCTCTTGTGATGGCCTTCATTATGAAGTCTATTTTGTCAGATATGAGTAGTACTACTCCAGCTTTTTTTTATTTTTTCCATTTGCATGGAAAATTTTTTCTCATCCCTTCACTTTCATCCTGTGTCTATCTTTTGTTCTGAGACAGTATACAGTTAGCTGATGTCTTTGTATCCGCTCAGCTACTCTATGCCATTTGATTGGAGCATTTCATCCATTTACATTTAGGGTGATTATTGATTGATACTTATTTATTGCCATTTTAATTCTGTAT
Organism: Lasiurus cinereus; assembly: GCA_011751065.1. NCBI lineage: Eukaryota > Metazoa > Chordata > Mammalia > Chiroptera > Vespertilionidae > Lasiurus > Lasiurus cinereus. The sequence continues at coordinate 1,105,938 of JAAGEH010000044.1, read as the reverse complement.
GCCTAGATTTCTCTCTCTGTTTCTTCTTTTCATGATAGCAGTACCTTTAGCATTTCTTACAATGCTGGCTTGGTGATGATGTATTCCTTTAGCCTTTTTGGTCTGGAAAGCTCTTTAATTTAATAAATCTTTATTATTCAGATTTTTGCAATTGTTCCTCTTCCTCCCCATCCCCCAATAGCTTCCCTCCACCCGGTTCCCACCCCACCCTCTGCCCTTACCTCTCAGTATTGTCCTAATCCATAGGTGTATGATTTTTGTCCAGTCTCTTCCCGCACCCCCCTCATCCTTTTCCCCTGAGAATTGTCAGTCCACTCCCTTTCTATGCCTTTGATTCTATTATATTCACTTACTCATTACATTCTTAATTCACTTGATTTTTAGATTCACTTGTTGATATCTGTGTTTGTTATTCATAATTTTTATCTTTACCTTCTTCTTCTTCCTCCTCTTCTTAAAAGGTACCTTTCATCATTTTATGTAATACTGGTTTGGTGTTGATGAACTCCTTTAGCTTTTTCTTATCTGTGAAGCTCTTTATCTGCCCTTTAATTCTGAATGATAGCTTTGCTGGATAGAGTATTCTTGGTTGTAGGTTCTTGCTATTCATCACTTTGAATATTTCTTGCCACTCCCATCTGGCCTGCATCGTTTCTGTTGAGAAATCAACTGACAGTCGTATGGGTGCTCCCTTGTAGGTAATGAACTGTCTTTCTCGTGCTGCTTTGAATATTCTCTCTTTGTCTTTTGCTCTTGGTATTTTAATTATGATGTGTCTTGGTGTGCTCCTCTTTGGATTCCTTTTGATTGGGGTTCTGTGCACTTCCTGGATTTTAAGTCTATTTCTTTCACCAGGTGTGGGAAGTTTTCAGTCATTATTCTTTAAATAGATTTTCAGTATCTTGTTCTCTCTCTTCTTCTGGAACCCCCATAATTCTGATGTTGGTACACTTGGAGTTGTCCCAGAGGCTCCTTACACTATCTTCAATTTTTTGGATTCTTTTTTCTTTTCTTTTTTTTTAAACTTTTAATTAAATCTTTATTACTCAGATTATTACATTTGTTTCTCTCTTTTCCCCTCCATAGCACCCCTCCACCCAGCTCCCACCACTCCCTCTGCCCTTAGCTCCCTCCCATTGATCTCATCCATAGGTGTATGATTTTTGTCCAGTCTTTCCCTGTACACCCCTCACCCCTTTCCCCCTGAGAATTATCAGTCCACTTCCTTTCTGTGCTCCTGATTCTATTATATTCACCAGTTTATTCTGTTGATCAAATTTTTAATTCACTTAATTTTTAGATTCACTTGATAGATATGTATTTGTTGTTCATAATTTTTTGTCTTTTACCTTTTTCTTCTTCCTCTTCTAAAAGAGTACCTTTCAGCATTTCATATAATACTGGTTTGGAGTTGATGAACTCCTTTAGCTTTTTCTTCTCTGTGAAGCTCTTTATCTGCCTTTCAATTCTGAATGTTAGCTTTGCTGGATAGATTATTCTTGGTTGTAGGTTCTTGCTATTCATCACTTTGAATATTTCTTGCCACTCCCGTCTGGCCTGCATCGTTTCTGTTGAGAAATCAGCTGACAGTCGTATGGGTGCTCTCTTGTAGGTAATAAACTGTTTTTCTCTTGCTGCTTTTAATATTCTCTCTTTGTCTTTTGCTCTTGGTATTTTAATTATGATGTGTCTTGGTGTGGTCCTCTTTGGATTACTTTTATATGGGGTTCTGTGTGCTTCCTGGACTTGTAAGTCTATTTCTTTTACCAGATGTGGGAAGTTTTCAGTCATTATTTCTTTAAATAGGTTTTCAGTATCTTGCTCTCTCTCTTCTTCTGGCACCCCCACAATTCTGATGTTGGTACGCTTGAAGCTGTCCCAGAGTCTCCTTACATTATGTTCACATTTTTGGATTCTTTTCTCTTCTTGCTTTTCCAGTTGAATGTTGTCTGCTTCTTTATATTTGAAATTTTTTACTTGATTCTGCCTTTCTCTAGTCTGCTGTTAGGATTCTGTATAATATTTTTTATTTCAGTCAGTGTATGTTTCATCTCCTCTTGGGTCTCACTAAATTTATCCATCTTTTCTAGCATATTCTTGAAAAACCTTATAAGCGTGGCTTTGAACTCTATATCCACTGATATAGAGTTTTTTTCCTCCATTTCTTTTGTTTGTGATCCCTTCCCTTGTCTCGGCATTTTCCCTATGCCAGGGAAACCTCTGTGTTGGATTCAGCCTTATGATAGCAGACGCAAAGCCGCAGAAGCCTCTGTTGAGCTTGGGAGGGGTGGAGTCAGGGCTTAAGGGACCGCCTTGCCTTCCAGTCGGCCCCGCCCTCCACGGCCCCTGAGTCTCACGTGACTGGGTAATGGCTGGAGCGGTCCTTGGGCGCGCGCCAAGATGCCTCTAACCCCTGCCTTTCCAGCTCCCCTGCGCACCAGGACCACACGAGTCTAGGTCCCAGGGTTTCGCCCGAAACAGGGGCCCAGTGGACTCAGAAGTGGCACAGCTGGGAGGGTCTGTCTCCCGCCCACTCGCGAAAGCCAGCGGCACAATCAGCAATCTGTCCTGCGCGCAGCACCATGCGCGTGCGAGACCAGACCTGATCTTCTGCGACTCCCCTAAATTTCCCGTGCACCTCTCCCTTTTCACAGTCCAAACTCCCCCTGTATGAGTTTCGGCTGGATCTGGGGTTTAGTGTCGTAGGATAAGGGGTTCAATGCCGTTGGGAGTCTCCGTTTCCCTCCCGCCAGAGAAAGCCAGCCCGGTACTCCGGTACTCCAGTACCCGCTCTCTCAGCATGCGCGTCTCTGTACCTCAGCTTTTTACAGCTCCTCTGGGTCTCTGTGAGCCCCTCTCTTTCCCTCTACTTGTAGAACTTCCACTTAGCCAGCTTTCCTGTGGTTCTGAATGATGTCCGTTCTGTCTTTTAGTTGTAGTTTTGAAATTGTTGTGAGAGGCAGCAGTGTAGGTGTTTACCTATGCCGCCATCTTGGTTAATCCTGGGATTCTTTTTTCTTTTTGCTTTTCCGGTTGGGTGTTTTTTGCTTCTTTGTATTTCAAATCTTTGACTTGATTCTTGCATTCCTCTAGTCTGC
>JAAGEH010000044.1:958308-1102830 GCA_011751065.1 Lasiurus cinereus | reverse complement strand
TTTGTATTTCAAATCTTTGACTTGATTCTTGCATTCCTCTAGTCTGCTGTTATTTGAGTCAGTGTATGTTTAATTTCTAGTTGATTCTTTTACATATCCTCAAGGGTCTTGCTAAATTTATTCATCTTTTCTAGGAAATTCTTTCTTATTCTCCCTTTTGGGGGTTGTGTCATTATCTCCTCATTTTGGCTGCCCATTCACTTTGTGACTAGATCCTCTACACCTTTCAATCTCTAGTGCAGGACAGTGTCAAATGCTGTTTATAACTAATTAGATCAGGCAAAGATTCAAAGCCTCCAGAGACCACCTCTGCCTACAGACTGCCTTATCTCCAGAGCCTGTTCTTCCTCATGCAACACATTTTCCAGTTTTCCAGGGTCTGTAAGAAATTCTCTTCTTTATAGTGAGTAGCCTTTAAACAACTGTGATTCTGTTTCTATTATGTGCCCCTCTTCTATCAATGGTATCATTATTTTCTAGAAAATATAGAAAAGGTACATGACAAAAGCTTTGTAGAAAATTAAAAAGTGTCTAGGAAAATAAATGTAATCTATATATACTATATGACCCAGATATGAGTTATTTTAGTTATTTTATGGTATATAATTAATAAGTTAAGGGTGGTGGTGAAGGGAACAGTGGTGGAGGATGAGTAATGTGAAAGAGATACTGCTGGCCTGAAAGTAAGAGGAGCACTGTGGACCCACTCCCAGGTAAATGAGAAATTATTTTAAAGACCAACATTTAAGTCATCTGAAAATGGCTCCAAGGGCATACAGAAAATGAAGAAGCATCTATTTAAGGAAATCTTACCTAATAAAAGAGAAACATGCAAATTAACCATCACTCTGCTATGCCCACAGCCAATCAGAGTGAGTATGCAAAGTAACCCAACAAAGATGAAGATTAATTTGCAGGTGCAGAGTGGTGTGAAGCCTGCTATGAGAGGAATGGGGGCTGTGGAGGGTGCTACTGGAGTGGTGCAGCAGACAGAAGCAAGGACTTGACAGCTTCAGGCAGTCAGGGAGTGGGGACTTACCAGCTCCTGAACAACTTCTGGGCAGCTGGGGTGAAGAGCAGGGACTTGCTAGCTCCCAGGTAGCTGGGAGTGAAGCCAGGGGCCTATTCATGCACAAATATCATTTAATGGGCCTCTAGTCTATATATATATATAAAGCCAGTGACCAGAATTATGTAACAACTGGAACCACCAGTCAGTATGACTCCCACTGCAGGGACTGAACCTGACTGATTGTGGGTGGAGCCAGTGGCCTACTTCCCTCAGGCCCTCCCCTTGGCCAGCCCAAGCCAAATCGCACTCCTTACCCGAATGGGGGATGGGGTCAACAGGCCAACTGCCTAAGGCCCCTCCCCCAGGATGACCCACCCCTGATGGGTCCCCACCACTCCAATCAGCCCACAACCCACCCCCTAGGCAGCTCTGCCTCTGATCGGTGCCCCCATTCCAATCAGGGGCAGGGCTGGCCACCCAATCACCAATGGCCACTCCCCCAGTCTCTGGTCCCTGATCAGAGGCAGGACCTGCCAGCGAATTACTTGTGGCCCCACCCTGATTGGGCCCCAATAGAGGCCGAGCAGGCTGGATGCCACCTGTGCACGAATTCATGCACTTGCCCTCTAGTCTACTATAATTCTCTAAGAACTATAGAGCATTTGTGGTTTTTGAACTAACACTGCTTCCTCCCATCCCGACTCAGTGAGATGGAAACTCGCCTACATATTAGAACAGCAAAGAACACAAGGTCTCTCACTTCTCAGCTCCCAGCCTGAGGACACCTGGGAGGGGCAAGAATATCAACATTTTTTATCCTTTCCAAAACTACTGATTGCTGAGATTCTTGTAAAGGTGACTGAGAGGTGTATGTCTCTGTTTTATTAAGTCAACATTTTTCACGGTTTAGAGGTTGTGTCTTGGATGTAACACCACTGGTTCCAGACTATTAGATATTCTGAGAAGGCAGAAAGACCTCCTATAACCTAGCTCACCTCTAAAGCAGAGGTATCATTCAGAGAAAAGCATGCAAGGAAAAAAATGGCTACCGAGCCAAAGCCTTATTCCCTGCTCAAACTCCATTTCCCCTTCTCTTTTTCTTCACTACTCAATTTTTTCCTCTCTTCTCTTACTTTTTTTTTTCCTCCTAATTTTTCACTTTCTAAATGTGGGCCTATCTGGTCTATCCTCTATTCTTTAAAAAAAATTTTTTTTTAATTAATGTTTTTTTCTTCTTGTCTTCTCATTTTTTTTTCTCCCTACCCTATTCTAAACCATGGTCCTTCCCTTATTAATCAAATTTCTTAATCTTATTTTCTTTACTTAAGCTGTGCAACTACAGATTCTGCCCTCACCCCTTTTGTTTGTTTGTTTGTGTTTTTGGTTAATTTGTTGTTCTTTTGTGTGTGTGTTTTCTCCTCATATTCTTTTTTCTTATCATTCTTTTTTTCTTTAGAGATTTTTTTCATTATTGATTAAGGTATTACATATGTGTCTTTAACACCCATTTCCCTCCCACTCCCATTCATGCCCTCACCTCTCTGGTGTCTGTGTCCATTGGTTATGCTTATTCGTGTACACAAAAGTTCTTTGGTTGATTTCTCCACTTACCCCAACCTCCTCTACCTTCCCTATGAGGTTTGAGCATCTAATCCTGCTTCTCTGTCTCTGGATCTGTTTTTGTTAATCACTTTATGTTGTTCATTATAATGCACAAATGAGTGAGATCATGTGATAATTATCTTTCTCTGAGTGGCTTAATTCACTTAGCAAAATGCTCTCCAGCACCATCCAAGCTGTTGCAAATGGTACGAGTTCCTTCCTTATAAAAGAAGCATAGTATTCCATTATGTAGATGTACCACATTCTTTAATCCACTCATCTGCTGATGGTCACTTAGGCTGTGTCCAAATGTTACCTATGGTAAATTGTGCTGCTATGAACTTAGGGATGTATATATCCTTTCTGATTGTTGTTGTTTATAGTTTCTTGGGATGTATTCCTAGAAGTGGGATTACTGGGTCAAATGAGAGTTTTTTTAGGAAACTCCATATTGTTCACCATAGTGGCTGCAGCCATCTGCATTCCCACCAGCAGTGCACTAGAGTTCCTTTTTCTCCGCATCCTCGCCAGCACTTGTTATTTGTTGATTTGTTGAAGATAGCCATTCTGACAGGTTGAGATGGTACCTGGTTGTCATTTTTATTTGCATCTCTCGGATGATTAGTGGCTTTGAGCATGTTTTCAGATGTCTATGGGCCTTCCTTATGTTCTCTTTCAAAAAGTATCTAGGTTCATTGCCCATTTTTTGATTGGGTTGTTTATCTTCCTTTTGTTTTGTTGTATGAGTTCCATATAAATGTTGAAGATTAAACTCTTGTCGGTGATACCATTGGCAAATATGTTCTCCCATTCAGTGGCCTTTCTTGTTTTGTTGATGGTTTCTTTTGCTATGCAGAAGCTCTTTATTTTGATGTAGTCCTATTTGTTTATTTTCTGCTTAGTTTCCACTGACCTAGGAGCTGTATCGGTAAAGATACTGCTTCAGCATATACCTGAGATTTTGCTGCCTGTGGATTCTTCTAATGTTTTTATAGTTTCCCATCTTATGTTTAAGTCCTTTTTCCATTTTCAGTTTATTTTTGTGTATAATGTAAGTTGGTAGTCTAGTCTCATTTTTTTAAATATATCTGTCCAATTTTCCTAACACCATTTATTGAAGAAATTGTCTTGATTCCGTTGTATGTTCATGCCTTCTTTGTCAAATATTAATTGAGCATAGTTGTTTTGGTCAATTTCAGGATTCTGTATTCTATTACATTGGTGTGTGTGTGTGTGTGTGTGTGTGTGTGTGTGTATCTGTTCTTGTGCCAGTATCAGGCAATTTTGAGAACAGTGGCTTTGTAATACAGCTTGATATCTGGTATTGAGATCCCTCCTATTTTGTTCTTTTTTCTCAGGATTGCTGCAGCTATTCAGAGTCTTATTTTTGTTCCAGATTAATCTTTGGAGAGTCTTTCTAGGTCTGTGAAAAATGCCATTGGTATTTTAATGGGGAGTTAAATCTATAGATTGCTTTAGGTAGTATGGATATTTTAATGATGTTGAGTCTCCCAATCCATGTACATGGTATGTTCTTCCATCTGTTTATGTCTTCCTCTATCTCTTTTTTCAACATCCTGTAGTTTTCTGAGTACAGGTCTTTTACCTCCTTAGTTAAGTTTATTCCTAAGAATCTTAATTTTTTTTGTGTAAAATGGTAAATGGGATTTTTTTTTAATTTCTCTTTCTATGCATTCACTATTGGTATATAAAAATGTCATAGATTTCTTGGCATTAATTTTGTATCCTGCTTCATTGCTGAATTCATTTATTAAGGTTAATAATTTTTATGGACTCTTTAGGGTTTTCTATGTACTGTATCATGTCATCTGTGAATAATGACACTTGTACTTCTCTTCCAATTTAGATGCTATTTATTTCTTTTCCTTGTCTGATCACTGTGGCTAGCCCTTCTAGTACTGTGTTGAACAGGAGTGGTGAAAATGGGCATCCCTGTCTTGTTTCTGTTCTCAGGGAAAATGGTTTTAGTTTTTGTCTATTGAGTATGACGTTGGCTGTAAGTTTGTCATATAAGGCTTTTATTGTGTTGAGGTATGATCCTTTTACTTCCACTTTGCTGAGCATTTTTATCAGAAAAGAATGCTGAACTTCGTCAAATGCCTTTTCTGCATCAATTGATATGATTATGTGATGTCTGTCTCTCAATTTGTTTATGTGATGATCATGTTTATTGATTTGCAGATATTGTACCAGCCTTGCATACCTGGAATAAACCCCACTTGGTCATGGTGTATGATCTTTCTAATGTAATGCTGCATCCAGTTTGCTAGAATTTTGTTGAGGAATTTAACATCTATGTTCATCAGGAATATTGGCCTGTAATCCTCTTTCTTTGTGTTGTCTTTATCTAGTTTTAGGATAACGGTAATGCTGGCTTCATAGAAAGAGTTTGGAACTATGTCTTCCTCTTAAATTTCTTGGAATAGTCTGAGAAGTATTGGTTTTAGTTCTTCTTTGAATGTTTGGTAAAACTCCCCTGTGAAGCCATCTGATCCAGGGCTTTTGTTTGCTGGTAGCTTTTTTTTTTTTAAATAGACGTTTTCTTTATTTGTATGTAAACTTATAAACCAACCAGCCAAATTGATACTATTGTCATGTCAGCAAAATACAAAAACAAAACAAAACATCTTTTACTACGGTGGTAGTAAAAGAGCAAAAGAGAAATCAGTGAAGCAGATTATAGCTTAACCATTCACCTGAATTGAGGCTTTTAACAAGCCTTTCAACCCCAGAAAACATGAGGAATCCTTCATCACACACCTTTGTACTTTTACCTTCTATTTTTGAAGTTTAGATTCTAGATTTAGAGTTATCCAAATACTAGATCTAGTATTATATCTAATTATCTATAGCCAAAGGCATCTTTTATCATTTGTCTAACAGCAGCAAGACTATAGAAGCCTCTTTAACTTAGACTCCAATCATACTCGACCTGCACCCTCCAAATAGGCACAGTAGGCATAATGAATGAGAAGCAGCCTATCAAAGCAGAGATACATAAAAAAATCCTAGGAAAGGTAATACAGCCACTGCCCAACTGAGATTGAGTAATATACCCATCATCATACTATATTCATGGCTATACATTCATGGAATAATCTGGGAATAAATCGGCGGATTGCTGGGTACCATAATATTTAGGGGCTTGCAGTATTGCATCATAGGCTTCCCCAGCAATTTCCAAGGAGGCCTCCAAATCACTGACAGGATTTTGCTGCAATTGGATCTGGGGCTGCAGGGATTCCTCTCCATAACTACAGAATTGGTTGTTCCAGGCCTGGTTATTCCAAGCCTGGTTATTCCAGGCTTGGGGACACCAGATCTGACTATTCCAGGCAGGGTATTTCCAAGAGGGGCTGGTCCAGGAATGGTTGCTCCACATAGAAATGTTTCCAGAAGCGTTCACCAGGCATCCCTGGTGACAGGAGGAGAGGCCCAGGTACTTTGTAGTTGCTGAGCTCATCTGGGTCATATGGTGGCTGTTCTTTGGCCAGTTGTATTTCTGCCACCTCTTACATTTCATTCTCTGGTTCTGGAACCAGGTCTTAATCTGTTTGTAGCTAAGTTTCAGGATGCTGGAAAGTTCTTGCATAGGCTGAGATATTTCTGTCCTTGAAATCTCTCATTGAGTACACAGAGCTGTGTCTGTGAGAAGACGGTTCGGATCTTCTGTTTCTTGACCTGGGCTTTCTCCTCCTTCCCTGTCCCATTCTCTACAGGAGTGGGGAGTGGTGTGCTGGGACTGCTGGGACTTCTGGGACTGGTGAAAGAATCAGGGCTGTTCTGAATAAGCAGGTCCATGGAGGAAGCAAGAGAAGAGACTGCAGTCTCCGTGTGGAGTGTCTCAGCAGATGACATTAGCAAGGATGGATAGTTTTCTTCAGGCTCATAAATCTCAGGCGCTGGTGAAGGCTCCATAGAATTGGATGATTTGGAGCAGGGCAGGCTCTGGGGATAAGCCAAATCCACACACATGTTCTGAGTTGAAGGAGAGAGAAAAGAAAACCAAAAAGGTAGATTGTAAGAAAGACCTGGGCTGTAAGTATTTAGCTAGAAGAGCTTAGAGAAATATGAAAATCTCCAGAGGTAAAAGTATCAAAAAAAGGGGGGGGGAGGAAATGGGTCAGCTTTGCAGTGACAGGATCCAACCAGTCAATTTTGCAAAAAGATCAGCTTTTTTATTACTGGTTCAATTTCATCAGTAGTTATTGGCCTATTCAGGTTTTTTATTCTTCCTAATTGAGATTTGGAAGTTTGTATTTATTTAGGAATGTGTCCATTTCATTGACGTTGTCCAGTTTGTTGGAGTAGAGTAGTTTATAGTGTTTCTTTTACAATCCTTTATATATCTGTGGGGTCAGTTGTTACTTCACCTCTTTTATTTCTAATTTTGTTTATTTGAGTCCTTTCTCTTTGTTTCTTGGTGAGCCTGGCTAGAGGTTTGTCAATCTTGTTTTTCTTTTTCAAAGAACCAGCTCTTGGTTTCGTTGATCTTTTGCTTTTTTTATTTTATTTTTTTGTCTCTATGTTATTTTTTCCTGCTCTAATCATTATTTTCTCCTTCCTTCTGGTTACTGTGGGTTCTGTTTGTTGCTTTCTTTCTAATTTTTTAAGTTGTTAGGTTAGATAATTAATTACTATTTTTTCTTGTTTTTTGAGGTAGGTCTGTGTAGCTATGAACTTCCCTCTCAGGACTGCTTTCATTGTGTCCCATGGATTTTGAATTGTTGTGTTTTCATTGTCATTTATTTCTTCTTTGATCTCTTTGGTAACCCAGTCATTGTTTAATAGCATGCTATTTAGCCTCCAATTGTTTGATTTTTTCCATTGTTTTTATTGTAGTTAATTTCTAGTTTTATGCCATTGTGACCTGGGAAGATGTTTGTTATGATTTCTATCTTCTTGAATTTGAAGAGAATTTGTCTGTGTCTTAATATGTGGTATATCTTTGAAAATGTCCCATGTGCACTTGAGAAGAATTCGTTAGCTTTGGGGTGGAATGTTCTGAAGATGTCAATTAATTCCATCTGATCTAGTGAGTCATCTAGGATTGCTGCTTCTTTGTTTATATTTTGTTTAGAGGATCTATCCAGTGGTATCAATGGGGTATTAAAGTCCCCTACTATGATTGTATTGCTATCAATCTCTCCCTTGATATCTTCCAGAAGTTGTTTTATGTATTTGGCTGCTCCTGTATTGGGTGCATATGCACTAAGTGGCCAGATTATTATGACCATCCCATTAGTACTTCATTGGGCAACCTTTAATACTGCAGCGATTCTTCTTGGCATTTACTCCACAATATGTTGAAAGGTGATGTGAGGAATCTGACACCATGCCTGATGAATAACACTATCCAGTTCTATGAGATTTGATATTCGTGGAACTGCCTGATGGCTCTTTTAACTTAGTCTCACAAATGCTTAATTGGATTGAGATCTGGTGATTGTGGGGGCCACCTAAGCAAGGTAAAGTCTCCCTCATGTTGTTAAAACCACTCCTGCACAATATAAGCACCATGGCATGGCACATTGTCTTGTTGTAAAAAGCTATCTCCAGCCAAAACTGGTTTGGCTCAGTGGATAGAGCATTGGCCTGTGGACTGAAAGGTCCCAGGTTCTATTCCGGTCAAGAGCATGTAGTACCTTGGTTGTGGGCACATCTCCAGTGGGGAGTGTGCAGGAGGCAGCTGATATCTCTCTCTCTCTCTCTCTCTCTCTCTCTCTCTCTCTCTCTCTCTCTCATTGATGTTTCTAGCTCTCTATCCCTATCTCTTCCTCTCTGTAAAAAAAAAATCAATAAAATATATATTTTTTAAAAAAAGCCTTCTCCATTGGGATATGCCATCAACATGGTAGGATGAACTTGATCAGCAATGATAATTAGGTATGTTGGGCTATTCAAACGTTGTTCCACATGAATTAAAGGCCCCAAACCATGCCAGGAAAAGGGGTGCATGCTGTTTCCATGAAATTCTCACTTTACCATCTGCATGATGCAACTGGAAATGTGATTCATCAGACCACATGACTTTTTTTCCAATGCTCAACTGTCCAATCTTTGTGTTCCTGTGCAAATTGGAGAAGTTTTATCTTGGAAACTGCAGAAAGCAAAGATATTCAAATAGGCCTTCAGCTTCCATATCCCATACAATGCAGTATATGGTTAATTTACCTACAAATGTTAGGTGGTCATAATAATCTGGCCACTCAGTGTTATATCTGCTTGTTGAATTGCTCCCTTTAGTATTATGTAGTGGCCTTCCTTATCTCCTGTTATGGCCTTCACTTTGAGATCTATTTTGCCAGATATAAGTATTACAATCCCAGCTTTTTTCTCACTTTCATTTGCCTGAAAAACAATTTTTCCATCCTTTCACTATCAGTCTGTGTGAATCCTTTGTTCTAAGTTGGGTATCTTGCAGACAGAAAATATATGGGTCATGTTTTCTTATCCATTCAGCCATCTGATGTTTTTTGATTGGAACACTTAATCCATTTACATTTTATGTTATTATTGATAAATACTTATTGTTGTTACTTTTATTTTAATGTTTGTGTTCTTTTTACTTTCTGTTTCTTCTTTTTACAGCAGACCCTTTACATTTCTTCCATTGCTGGGTTGGTGGTTATTAACTCTCTTAGCCCTTTTTTGTCTGTGAAGCTCCTAACTACACCTTCAATTTTGAATGTTAGCCTTACTGCATATAGTATTCTTGGATTTAGTCCCTTGCTTTGCATCACTTTGTATATTTCATTTCATTCCCTTCTGGCCTGCTGTGTTTCTGTTGAGAAGTCAGTTAATATTCTAATGGGAGATCCCTTGTAGGTAACTTTCTGTCTCTCTCTGACAGCCTTTATGATTCTGATTTTGTCATTGATGTTTGCCAGTTGAATTATGATATGTCTTAGTATTGGTCTTTTTGGATTCATCTTGAATTTGGGACTCTATGTGCTTCTTGGACTTGCATGTGTTTTTTTGTTGCCAATATCAGGGAAATTTTCAGTCATTATTTCTTCAAACAGGTTTTCTATTCCTTGCTCCAGTTGATCTCCTTCTGGCCCCACTATTATGCAGATGTTGTTTTGTTTTGTGTTGTCCCAAAGTTCACTTAGGCTCTCCTCTTCCTTTTTAATTTTTCTTTTTAGTTGCTGCTCTGCTTGGGTGTTTTTTCCTATCTTGTCTTCTAGTTTGCTGATGTGGTCCTCAGCCTCTTCTAATCTATTGTTTAAGCCTTCCTTTGTATTCTTTATTGCAGCTATGAAATTCTGCATTTCCTCTAAGTTCCTTTCATGTTAGTGACATTCTCATTCAGCCCTTATAATTCTCAATGAGTTGTATTTGTCATCCAGCCATTTGAGCATCCTTATAACCTTTACTCTGAATTCTTTCTCTGACATGTTACTTGCTTTCATTTCATTTAACTACCTTTCTTTTTCTTCATTATTTTTTTGTTTCCCCATGTTATGCTATAATGTTTTAGTTGTTTCTGTGTCCTAGATCCAACTGCTTTGCTACACAGGTTCATTTTGGGGTGTTGCTACTGGTGTGATCTCTCAGGTATCCTGTGATTGGTGATCTAGCAGAGATCCCCTACTTGAGCTATTTGGGTTCTATATTGTTAGATTTTGAATGTTAGTTTCTTATTTATGGATGAAGTCTTGTCATGGGTTGTGCAAGCTGTTTTGGATGTGATTGTGTTTCTGGCTCTTGTGTAAAAGGTTGCCTGAGGTCTCAGTGGATGTGCTCACTTAGGGTTCCCAGAGTCCATGGAATAAGAGGAAAGAGTCTTGGGGCCTGAGGCTCAGGTACTGTTGTGGAGGGGCAAGGACCAGACTGCGTTTCCCCATAAAGAATGAATCAGGGTCAGGGTGACCTCAGGCCTGGGGAAAGAAGGAACAGGGGGTTTCCCAGCTAACATCCTGTGACATAGAACAGAACACCAGATGCCTGAAGGCACCCCCGGCCTTGAGAAGCCATAAAGTCTGACAAACAACTCCTGCAAGGACAACCATTATCTAGACTGCTTACTTGCATAACCAAAAAGCTTAGACTAAGAGTCAGTATATGAAATTTAGTAATGCTTAGCCTATTAAAATTTGCCAAGTCCTCCTGCGCTGAGGATAAAAAGCACTTGCTGCAGAGATTCGGCGCTCTCATGCTTCCTTGCTTTGTCAGTGGAACCGTGAGCCCGAACTCAAGTTCATAATAAAGGCTTCCTAAATTTTCTAATTGACTGTCTGGTGGTCGTCTGTCGCGGGTCGCCCCACTACACTGTGACTTTGGCGAGTGTGTTGTGATTCTTGCTTGATTGGTGTCACTCTGCAACTCACTACAAGGGGCTCAGAGCCTGTGACAATGGGAATGAGTCTCTAGTAGTCTGTGGTTGAGGCAGCAGGGCTCTGGCCAAAGTGATTTCCCTCTCTGAATCATGGAGGGTGGGGGTGGTTTCAGGATCCAGCAGGTAGGGGTGTGGGAATCTTGAGGTTTGTGGCTGAAACAATGTGACTTTGTCCAGGGAGGCAAGTCCTCAGTAACTCACCAGGCTGTACAGAGGTAGGTAGCCAGGAGGGGAATGTCATGGATTCTACTGAGGGAGCTGTGCACCCCTGGTTGGAGAGGCACATGCCCAGTGGCAGCACACAGTGGGGCCCAGGAGCCATCTGCAAGGGAGGTGTGCTCATGAGGTCCACATGCAGGATCAGTGATTGTGGTGTGACACTGGCCCCATGGAGGGAGAAGTTCCAGTTTCTGCTTTTAGGGATGTGCACCCTTGGTTGGATACACACATCCAATGGCTTCTTACAGAGTTTCCCAGGACCTGTATGCTGGGGCAGTGGGCTCAGGGGGCCATTGTGCTGGAATGGCACTACCATGGGGACTGGATGCCAGTAGCCAGGGTTGTGCCTTGAGGAAGCTCAGAAAAGTACCCAGGGGCTGCCTGCTGGGGCAGCAGGCTCAGAGGGCTTTGTGCGTTGGATCGGCGAGACTGCAGTGACCAGAAGTCAGCAGCTGAGGTGGGGGAAGTCCGAGTTTCTGCTGCCAGAGCCTTAAGTCGTTGGTTGGATACAAGTGCACCTAGTGACAGCTCACAGAGGCACACAGGAGTTGCCTGCTGGGGCAGTCGTCTCAGGGGGCCTGTGTGCTGAAACCATGTTACTGCGGTGTCTGTGGGTAAGCAGTCAGGAAGGAGGGAGTTCAAATTTCTACTGCTGGGATGGTGCACCCTTATTTGGATATGAGCACACCCAGCCAGGTCTCAAGGAAGCATCCAGGAGCCACCTATACAGGCAGCTGGTTCAGTAGGCCTGCATGTCAGAAAGTTGCAGCTGTGGTGTCCAGAGCTCAGTAGCTGGGGAGGAGGGTGTCCCAATTTTTTCTGCCTTGCACCCTTAGTTGAAATCTCACAGAGGCACCAAGAAGCCATCTGTTGGGGTGGTGAGGCTCAGAAGCCTGGGCTCCAGAAAGGCATTGAGTGTGGTGATTGAAGGTTGGCAGCTGTGAAGTGGGATCTTTTTCTGCTGTGGTCTTGAGCGCTGGTTGGATTTATGTGCACCCAATGGCAGCTCACATAGGTACTCCAGAGCCATTTTCCAGAGCTGTGTACTTAGAGAGGTCCTTGCACTGAAGCAACCTGACTATGGTGTTTTGGGGCAGACAACAGGAGTGGGAGAAGTCCAAAATTCTACTGTTGAGGTCCTTGTACCCTTGGTTGGATTCACACACACCCAGTGGCAGCTTGCAGAGGCACCTGTGGTTTATTTGCCAGGGCAGCACACTCACACACTCAGAAAGACCCTGGCATTGAAACCGCATGACTGAGGTATCTGTGGCCAGGTATCCAGGAAGGGGAAATTCAGAATTTCTACTGTTGGGGCAGTGCGTCCTTGTTTGGATAAGACCACATCCAGCAGGGGCTCACAGAGGTATCACTGAGCCATTTGCCGGGCGGTGCATTCAGAAAGCCCCTTGTGCCTAAGTTGTGTGACTGCGGTGTCTGTGGGCAGGCAGCTAGATGTGGGGAAAGTTCAAAATTCTATTGCCAGGGGCCTTGTGCCTTTGGCTAGATTCATGCACATCCAATGGCAACTTACAGAGGCACCCTGTAGAGAGCAACTATAGGGTCAAGCCTAGGACTGGCCTGTGGCAGGGCCACAAACAAGTCCCAGCTTGGAGGACAAAGCCTTCTTAGCATAATTAAGCTTAATTGTATAGCCCTCCCTAGTTCCTTCCTAGGTAGCCAATAGGCTAGGGGAGGTGCAGCAAGTGCTGCCAAAACAAGGTGAAACTCATAAGAACATTGTTTTGATCTGACTATAAAATAAAGCCTCAGCTTGCAGGCTAGATCTTTATGTGTCCTCAACCAGACTTGGGAGATCTGCTGAGCCCTAACTGTATTCTCCTGTCTGTCTTCTTTAATCCTTCACTGCCCCTTCTCATAGCACCCAACGTGAAGCCTGAGTACAGGGGAACTACAATTACAAGGTGAAAGGACGTTTCAGTGAAGCACATGCAGCAAGCAAAAGGTAAGGTAAGATGTGCAGTAATAGCTAGGCATAAAATTTGTGAAATTCAGGATCTCAGGAAAGGGATCTCTAAAACAATGCAAAGTCCTATATTACTTTTTTAAAATATATTTTATTGATTTTTTACAGAGAGGAAGGGAGCAGGATAGAGAGTTAGAGACATCAATGAGAGAGACATCAATCAGCTGCCTCTTGCACGCCCCCTACTGGGGATGTGCCCGCAACCAAAGTATATGCCCGTGACCAGAATCGAACCTGGGACCTTTCAGTCGCAGACCAACGCTCTATACACTGAGCCAAACCAGTTTCGGCAAAGTCCTATATTTCTTAAGGTGTCAAAAGATACTCTCTTAAATAAGGCTCAAGGAAAATGAGTGACATTGTCATCTTCAATTATGTGGGCTCTTGTTTGAATTGCATTATGCCCACTTCATATTGAGGTTCAAAAGTCTGAAAATTTCCAAATGATACCTTGGGACAGGCAGATTTTAACAAAAATAACTCTAGACAATAGCCAATGCTATGGAGAGCAGAATATCTGTGAATAACAGGCTGAGAATTAGGTTGCATTCTGGCTGTAAGTCCCAGGCAATATAGAAAACATCTGAAAGACCCATGAAAAGAACTCTGATTTACTAAGTCTTGTCTATGCCCACAACAAGATTGTTGTTTTATCTGCCTTTGTTGGTTGATTTAATTTGTTTATTGTTAGTCTATTAAGCATGCCTTTAGCTTATTTTTAAAAATTTAGTAATAATCATTACTAAATTTCCTCAGAGCGAACAGAATGCAGGGTTGAAGAGAAAGAAAATAAATAATACACATGGCTGATGACACAGGTTCTAGGAAAAATCCCTAAACAAAGGGAAGTAACTGAAAAAGGCCCCAGCCCATTAATTACTAGGTCTTTTGGTAATCCTGTAAAATGGATGCCCACTCTTGGGAGTGTTGTTAAAAGTCTCATTTTGCCATGTTTTTATTTCCCAGTCCGTCATTTGAAATTTGGATAGATGAGACATTTCTCACAACTTAAGGATATGTATGGAATTTCAGTACCCATGAAGAGAAAAAGACTAGCTTAAGAGAAGGCATGCCCTGCCCAATTGTGGGTGACTCGTGAACTGAGCCCCATACCTCTTCAGAGATGCTATAGAATAAACCCAAGACTGTTTTTCTTTAAAGGATGGCAAAAATGACACAAGAAAAATATACAGGCTGGGCTTAGGCAATAAGATTAGTGTTTCCATAATAATGGGTAGTTCTTAAATAATAATAGACCACATTCCAAGATTGCCTCACAGGTCCCAAGGAACTCCTGTTTTTAAAAAGGAAAATAAAATAAAATAATACTTTAACATTAAAGCCACTGAAAGTAAGTTATCTCTGTTACAGAATTTGCCAAAGGAAATACCTTGGATAATAATAATTGACTTTAAAATCTCAAAATTGTTAAAATATAAATAGATATAACTAAAGTGAAAGAATTTGTAATAAAGTTTTTCAGTAATAATTATAAGTACAGTATATTAATAATGAAAGTCTAAACTGACTTCACTCTCTGTTAGAAGAAAGGGCCAGTCACCTTTCTACCTAAAAAATTAGAAAAACGACAGCAATAACTTTAGATGTTATCTCTAAGGGAAAATGTGGCAGTTTTACGTTCAAGCAGCTATGGGCCTGCTCCCTCTTCCCCCTGCCTTTTTGCCATGCCTATAGATAATTTTCCAAAGTCCTTGATAACTTAAAGACTTTACAACATTGCTAAATTAAATAATAAAAATTGTTGAATATCTAGGTATTTTAAAATGACAAGGTACTGAGGGGAAACAAAAAAAAAAAAATAGCAGTGGAATAGATGGACGTGTCCCCAGTCTTGTTCCTGAGTAGACAGAGAGAACAGCTGAGGGTCACACAGGGAGTGTTTGTTGGCAAGTTAAGAGACAGCTATACTCCAGGAGAAGGTGGGAGACTGCTGGACAGGGCACCCCTGACTGGGAAGCACCCACTGCTGCTGGGTTTTTTTCACAGAGCCATCAGCTCAGACATGGGGATCACGCCATCTTGAAGGGGAAAGGGGTGTTATCGGAAGCCTGAAAATCTACAATTGTGACACCCACAGAACAGCTGCAAGCCCCAGAATACAGGTCCCCAATTGGCGCAAACACTTGGATTCAGAGGAACTCTACACTCCACATGGAAAGGTCAAATTTCGCCTGAGATAAGGTGAGGTCTCTGGTATCTCAGGACAGAGAAAAGCATGCACTATGGGAACTGGAGGACCAGGGGAAGTCTGCACCTAGAGATATCCGTGGATATTGAGTCTGGCACGATCCATGAATGTGGAAGGGAGACCTCAGAGCTGCTAACAGAGGAGATCTCTAGAAAGAACCCATTTTGATCTGATGCAGGACAGCCTGGGGGTTATGAAAGTGTGCTGGCTGCTTGGACAAAAACAGGAAGGGGGACTGCGCAGACCTGCAGATCCTTGCTTCTAATTGCTAAGCCCAATACATAGGATCACCCAGTTGTGGACACCCTAGGAGAATGCAGTGGAAAGTTGTTTTACTGGAACCTGGAGATCAGAGGGGGAGTGACTGTCGAAGAACCAGATCTGGGGCAGCCCACTTCCACAAACCGGTACTGAGTGCCACAGGGAAAGCAGGATCTAAGCACAGGCTAGAGAGGACCTATAGTCTGAGGTTAATCCAGAAACACTGCCACCAAGGGGCTGACTCACAAATTGACTCTTGTGGAATCACAAACAAAAGAATAAAGAGATTAAGACACATTGCCTACTTAAAAACCAGGACTGGCTTACAGCATTGAGCATCAGTGGAACGCAGGGAACTGCAATACTGTCCGAATTGGGAAACAGGTGTGCCAAACTGAACAATAGAGGAAGTGAATGACCTTCACTACTACACCATTTAAAAAAAATTTTTTTCATCATTTATTTAAGAAACCAATTTTTTTCTTTTATCCTCACTTGATTTTACCTTTTTAATTATTACATTTTTATTTTCAGTCAGTATTATTACTACTACTTTTTTGCCTTTTTGAAAATAAAGTGTCATTTTATTTTCACTTTATTTTACTTTGGAATTAGTGTTCTACATTTCATTTACATCTTTTCTTTAGCATCATTTTACTTTATGCATTCACTCTCTTCTTAACTTTTCCTCTTTTGTTGTCCTGATTCTCACACTTTTCCACTTTAGATTTTCCCTATTCTTTTTTTTACTACCTGATAAAATTGCAACCTACTTATATATCTAATTTCCAATCCCCTGCTGGAAGTCCATACACACCTCTCTCTTCTGTCTTCACTATTCAAAAAAAATTGTTTTTCTCTCTGTCCTTTTGTTCTTGTGTGCTTGAATGTTGGTTATATTGAGTTTTTATATTTTCTTGTGAGATTGTTTTCCTTATACTTTTTGTTTTGATTTTGTTTTGTTTTTTTGTTTTCTTTGTTTTTTACTTCTGTTGTCCATTGCCTCGGTTGATATTAGTTGTTTGTACTTGGTATTATTATCGAGGTACATATTGCTGGCATTTGTTGGGATTACTGGCTGTTCCATTGGAGCTTTCTCCCCATATATATAATGTGATCCCCTTCTTTCTCTTATTCTCTTTCTTTTCTCAATTACTTTTTTTTTCTTTTATATCTTTTCCTTTTTTCTCCCTTCTCCAAATTTCATTTTGGCAATTCTTACTTTTCTTTTTTTTTCTTCTATTCACTCTTCTACTTTCTCTTCTACACCCTAATTTATTTCCCTCTGGTGATCATCTTTACTTGTGGCTATTAATATTGTGGATATATTTCTGTTCAGTGTCTTGTGCAATGTACCTACGTGTTCTGTATTTTGTGCCTTTAAATTAATGCAGAAGAAACAGAACTACAAAATCAGACACCCAGAGAAGAGAGACCAAAGGGAGACAAAGTAACAGCCCACATATGAAGAAAAGGCAGGCATCACCAGAAATCGAAGTAAATGATATGGAGGCAAGCAAACTGTCAAAAAAAATAATTCAGAGAAATGTTCCAAAGGTGATTGGAAAGAATGGAAGACAAATTCAACAATATGAGTAAGAATCTAGAGGAAATGAAGAAGAACCAAGAAGAAATGAAAAATGACATCGCTGCTGTAAAGAACTCAATAGAAAGCATCAAAAGTAGACTAGAAGAAGCAGAGGACCACATCACTGACTTAGAACACAAGGTAGGATAAAATATTCAAGCAGAACAGCTTCTAGAAAAAAAAAAGGAAGAGAACCTAAGGGAACTTTGGGACAACACAAAACAAAACAACATCAGCATAATAGGAGTTCCAGAAGGAGAGGAAATTAAGCAAGGAATAGAAAAACCTGTTTGAAGAAATAATGACAGAAAACTTCCGTGATATAGAAAAGGAAAAAACTCAAACAAATCCAAGAAGCTCACAGAGTCCCAAGCAAAATGAACTACAAAAGAACCATGCCAAGACATATTATAATTAAACTGGCAAACACAAGAAACAAAGTAAGAATCTTTAAAGCAGCCAGAGACACAAAGTTACCTACAAAGGAACCCCATCAGACAAGTGACTGATTTCTCAATGAACACACATCAGGCCAGAAGGTAACAGAATGAAAGTCATGCAAAGGAAGGGTCTGAATCCAAGAATACTGTACCCAGCAGGGCTATCAATCAAAATTAAAGGTGAAATCAGGAGCTACACAGATAAAAAGGACTAAGGAAATTTATTACCACTAAACCAGCAATGCAAGAAATGCTAAATCATCTGCTGTAAAAAAAATAAAAAGGAAGCAAAGAAGGAACACAGGGATAAAGAATAAAAATGACGACAAATAAGAACCTATCCATAATGACTTTATTATTTTTTAAGGAAAATGTTACTATTTATTATTTTCTTTTTTCTTTTTTTTATTAATATTTATACATATCTCCCCATTGCCCCCCCTTCCTGCCAGGCATAACCCAACCCCCTACATTCATTGGCTATGCTTATATGCATGCATACAAGTCCTTTGATTGATCTCTTATCTACCTCACCTACCTTTAATCTTCCTGCTGTAATTACACAGTCTGTTTGAAGCTTTACTGCCTCAGTATCTATCCTTTTGTTCAGCAGTTTATAATGTTCTTTATTATCCACAAATGAGTGAGATCATGTGATGCTTCTCCTTCATTGACTGACTTATTTCACTAACCATAAGGCTCTCCAGTTCCATCGAGGTTGCTGCAAATGGTAAAAATTCCTTCTTTTTAATGGCAGCATAGAATTCCATTGTGTACATGTACCACAGTTTTCTGATCCATTCATCTGCTGATGGGCACTTAGGCTGTTTCCAAATTGTAGCTATTGTAAATTGTGCTGCTATGAACATAGGGGTGCATAAATCCTTTCTGATTGGTGTTTGTGATTTCTTAGGATAAATTCCTAAGAGTGGGATTACAGGGTCAAATGGGAGTTCCATTTTTAGTTTTTTGAGGAAACTCCATACTGTTCTCCACAGTGGCTGCACCAGTCTGCATTCCCACCAACAGTGCACAAGGGTTCCTTTTTCTCCGCATCCTCGCCAACACTTGTCGTTTGTTGATTTGTTGATGATTGCCATTCTGACAGGTTTAAGATGGTATCGCATTGTCGTTTTGATTTGCAACTCTCGGATGATTAGGGACTTTGAACATGTTTTCATGTGTCTCTTGGCCTTCATTCTGTGGTCTTTTGAAAAGGTTCTATTTAGGTCTGTTGCCCATTTTTTTCTTGGATCGTTTATCTTCCTTTTATGAAGTTGTATAAGTTGGCTGTAGATTTTGGAGGTTAAACCTTTATCAGTGATATCATTTGCAAATATGTTCTCCCATATAGTGATCTTTCTGTTATTTTGTAGATGGTTTCTTTTGCTGTACAAAAGCTACTTATTTTGATGTAGTCCCATTTGTTTATTTTCTCATTAGCTTCAATTGCCTTTGGAGCAGTGTCAGTGAAGAAGTTCTTTCAGCATATGTCTGAGATTGTGCTGCCTGTGGACTCCTCTAGTATTTTTATGGTTTCCCTTCTAATGTTTAAGTTCTGTATCCATTCTGAGTTTATTTTTGTATTTGGTGTAAGTTGGTGGTCCAGTTTCATTTTTTTGCATGTATCTGTCCAATTTTAACAATACCATTTATTGAAGGGGCTATCTTGGCTCCATTGAATGTTCATGCCTCCTTTGTCAAATATTAGTTGAGCATAGTGGTTTGGGTGGATATCTGGGTTCTCTATTCCATTCCATTGGTCTATATGTCTGCTCTTATGCCAGTAACAGGCTGTTTTGAGAACAGTTGTTTTGTAATATAGCTTGAAATCTGGTATTGAAATCCCACCTACTTATTTCTTCTTTCTCAGAATTGCTGTAGCTATTGGTGGTCTTTTTATGTTCCAGATGAATCTGTGAAGAATTCTTTCTAGGTCTGTGAAATATGTCATTGGTATTTTAATGGGTAGTGCATTGAATCTATAGATTGCTTTGGGTAGTATGGACATTTTAATGATGTTGATTCTCCCAATCCATGAGCATAGTATGCTCTTCCATCTGTTAACATCCTCCTCTATCTCTTTTTCCAGTGTCCTGTAGTTTTCTACATATACGTCTTTTACCTCTTTAGTTAGGTTTATTCCTAGGTATCTTAATTTTTTTGGTGCTATGGTTAATGGGATTGCTTTTTTAGTCTCTCTTTCTATAATTTAACTGTTAGTGTATAGAAATGCCACAGACTTCTTAGCATTAATTTTGTATCCTGCTACATTGCCGAATTCATTAATTAAGTCAATTAGTTTTGGAATGGAGTCCTTTGGGTTTTTTATGTACAATATCATGTCATCTGCAAATAAGGACAGCTTTACTTCTTCTTTTCCAATTTGGATGCCTTTTATTTCTTCTTCTTGTCTAATTGCAATGGCTAATATTTCTAGTACTATGTCGAACAGGAGAGGTGAGAGTGGGCATCCCTGTCTTGTTCCCATTCTAAGGGGAAATGGTTTTAGTTTTTGCCCATTGAGTATGATGTTAGCTGTGGGTTTGTCATATATGGCTTTTATGATGTTGAGGTATTCTCCTTCTATTCCCACTTTGCTGAGAGTTTTTATCAAGAAAGGGTGTTGGATTTTGTCAAAAGCTTTTTCTGCAACAATTGATATGACTATGTGATTTTTATCTCTCAATTTGTTTATGGGATGTATCCCGTCTATTTATTAGTAGATATTGTACCATACCTGCATTCCTGGGATGAATCCTACTTGGTCATGGTGTATGATCTTTCTGATGTACTTCTGGATCCGATTTGCTAGAATTTTGTTGAGGATTTTGGCATCTATGTTCATGAGAGATATTGGTCTATAATTTTCTTTCATTGTGTTGTCTTTATCTGGTTTTGGTATTAGGGTGATGCTGGCTTCATAGAAGGTGTTTGGAAGTGTTCCTTCTTCTCGAAAGTTTTTGAATAGTCCGAGGAGGATGGGTTTTAATTTTTTCTTGAATGGTGGGTAAAACTCTCCTGTGTAGCCATCTGGTCCCGGGCTTTTATTTGCTGAAGCTTTTTGATGACTGCTTCAATTTCTTCCATAGTTATTGGACTATTGAGATGTTTAGATTCCTACTCATTGAGTTTTGGATGGTTATATTTTTCTAGGAAAATGTCCATTTCTTGCAGGTTGTCCAGTTTGTTGGAATAGAGTTGTTCATAGTATTTTTTAACAATCCTTTATATTTCCACAGGGTCTGTTGTTATTTCTCCTCTTTCATTTCTGATTTTGTTTATTTGGGTCTTCTCTCTTTGCTTCTTGGTGAGCCTGGCTAGAGGTCCATCAATCTTGTTTATCCTTTCAAAGAACCAGCTGTTGGTTTTGTTGATCTTTTGAATTGTTTATTTGGTCTCGACTTGTTTATCTCTGCTCTGATCTTCACTATTTCCTTCCTTCTGAGTACACTGGGCTTTTCTTGTTGCTCATGTTCTAGCTCTTTGAGTTGTAGGTTTAGGTGATTTATTACCATTGTTTCCTGTTTTTTGCAGTAGGCTTGTAGGGCTATGAACTTCCCTCTCAAGACTGCTTTCACTGTGTCCCATAAATTTTGTATTGTTGTGTTGTCATTGTCATTTGTTGCCATGATGTTTTTTATTTCTTCCTTGATCTCTCTGGTTACCCAGTCGTTGTTAAATAGCATGCTGTTTAGTCTCCATGTGTTTGATTTCTTTCTATTATTTTTATTATAGTTGATTTCCAGTTTTATGCCACTGTGGTCTGAGAAAATGCTTGATATGATTTCTATCTTCTTGAATTTGAAGAGACTTTTCTTATGACACAACATATGATCTATCTTTGAAAATGACCCATGTGCCCTGGAGAAGAAGGTATATTCTGTGGCTTTGGAGTGAAATGATCTGAAGATGTCAATTAATTCCATCTGGTCTAGTGTGTCATTTAGGATTGATGTTTCTTTGCTGATTTTTTGTTTAGAGGATTTGTCCAATGGTGACAGTGGGGTATTAAAGTCTCCTACTATGATTGTATTGCTGTCAATCTCTTCCTTAATATCCTCCAAGAGTTTTTGTATGTATTTAGGTGCTCCTATATTGGGTGATTATATGTTTACCAGAGTTATTTCTTCTTGTTTGATTGTTCCCTTTAGTATTATGAAGTGGCCTTCTTTATCTCTTGTTATGTCCTTCACTTTGAGATATAATTTGTCAGATATGAGTATTGCAACCCCAGCTTTTTTTTCATTTCCATTTGCCTGGAATACCATCTTCTATCTCTTCACCCTCAGTCTGTGTGCATCTCTTTTCCTGAGGTGGGTTTCTTGTAGACAGCAGATATATGGATCATGTTTTCTTATCCAATCGGTTACCCTATGTCTTTTGATTGGAGCATTTAATCCGTTTACATTTAAAGTTATTATTGATAAGTACTTATCTGTTGCCATTTTTAGTCCTTACCCCTGAGTTCCTTCTTCGCTTCTTCTTTCTTTTTATTACAGCAAACCCTTTAACATTTCTTGCATTGCTGGTTTGGTGGTAATATATTCCCTTAGTCCTTTTTTGTCTGTGAAGCTTCTGATATCACATTCAATTTTGATTGAGAGTCTTGCAGGGTACAGTATTCTTGGATTCAGACTCTTCTTTTGCATGACTTTGTATATTTCATTCCATGCCCTTCTGGCCTGATGAGTTTCTGTTGAGAAATCCATTGCTAGTCTTATGGGGGTTCTTTTGTAGGAAACTTTCTGTTTCTCTCTGGCTGCTTTTAAGATTCTTACTTTGTCGTCAGTGTTTGCCAATTTAATTATAATGTGCCTTGGTGTCAGTTTGTTGTGGTTAATTTTGCTTGGGACTCTGTGAGCTTCTTGGATATTTGTGTGGGTTTTTTCTTTTCTATGTTGGGGAAATTTTCTATCATTATTTCTTCAAACAAGTTCTCCAATCCTTGCTCAGTTTCCACTCTTTTTGGAACCCCAATTATGCGGATGTTGTTTTGTTTCATGTTTTTCCAAAGTTCCTTTAGGCTCTCCTCTTGCTTTTTAACTTTTTTTTCTAGAGGCTGCTGTACTTGGGTATTTTTTCCTACCATGTCTTCTAGCTCACTGATGCGGTCCTCTGCTTCTTCTAGTCTACTTTTGATGCTTTCTATTGAGTTCTTTATAGCAGTGATGTGATTTTTCATTTTTTCTTGATTATTCTGCATTTCTTTTAGGTTCTTCCACATTTCTTCCTGCTTCTTTTGTATTTCTTCTTGCTGCTTCTGCATTTCTCTTGCTTCTTCTTCATTTCCTCTTAGCTCTACTTTATTTCCTCTTTGCTCTTACTCACCTTGTCGAACTTGTCTTCCATTCTTTTCATCCACCTTATGATCATTTCTCTGAACTCTTTCTCTGGCAGGCTTATTCCTGCTTCTATTTTGTTTACTTCCTTTTCTGGTGATACCTGCCTATCTGTCGTATGCGGGATGTTTCTTCTCCCAATGTTTTTTCTTCTCTGGGTGTTCGGGTAGTAGTTCTCTCTCCTACGTTGATTCAAAGGCAAAAACTACAACATGACTCCGTACAGCACACAAGGCACTGAACAGAAATGTATTCACGATGTTAATAATCACCAATAATGTGACCACCAATGAAAGACAAATTAGGGGTAAGTAGAAAAAGAGGAAAAGGAAATTGAGGGAAAAAGAGAGGAAATAAGTGCCAAAATCAAATTGGGAGAGGGAGAAAAAAAGAAATAAATAAATAAACTAAAAATAAAATGAAATTTAAAATGGGAGAAGAAGAAAAAGAAAAGAGAAAGAGAAACAAATTCAGAGAGAAAAGAAAGCAGATAAGAGAGAAAAGGGGAACAAAATATAGATGTCAGGAGAAAACTCCGGTAGAACAGTAACTACTCCCAATAAAGACCAGCAACCAGTACCTAGAGATTAATACAAACTGCAGATAACAACCGGTATCGAGGGATGCGAGGGAAAAGAGAGGTAAAAAATAAAGCAAGCAAAAAGCAAAATAAAACAAGTAGAATATGCTAAAACAATCTCACAAAAAAGTTTAAAAAATCGATATAATCACTGTTCAGGCAAATAGTAACAAAAGGACATAGAGGAAAAAAACAACTTTTTGGCTAGTGAAGACAAGAGGAGAGAGGTTTGTATGGACTTGTAATAGGGCATTTGAAATTAGATACCTAAGTGGGGTGAAAGTTTAACCAGGTAAAGAGAAAGAATAGGGGAAAACTAAAGTTGAAAAAGGGAAAGAGAAATAAGACAACAAAATGGGGAAAGTTAGGAGGAGAGTGTTGGCATAAAGGTAGAGTTGAGTTGGAGTAAAATTATGCTAAAGGAAAGATGAAAATAGAATGTCCAAAAAGGTAAAATACCAGTAGAAATTAATAATACTAGTTGAAAACAAAAATGTAATAATCAAAAAGGTAAAATCAATTGAGGCAGAAAGAAAAAAATAGTCTTTTAATTAAAATATGTAAAAATGAAAAATAAAAAAATTTTTAAAAAAGAAAAAAAATAGAGTGGTAATTCACTTCCATTGTTATTCTGCTTGGCACTCCTGTTTCCCAGTAGGGAAGGTATTGCAGTTCCCTGTGTTGCACTGTTGACGGTTTAATCTCTTTATTCTTTTGTGGTTATGCGAGAGTCAATTTGTGCGTCATCCACTGGCAGTGATTCGGAATTGATCTCTGAGACAAAGCACAGGACCTCTCTAGGCTGTGCTCTGATCCTGTTACTCTGTGGTTCTGAAAGCCGGTTTGTGGGGATTTTGCAGCCAGGACACTGTAATAACTCCCAGGCTGTCCCTCTGCCTCAGATAAAAAACGAGTCATTTTCCAGAGCTCCCCTCTGTCAACAGCTCGGAGAGTTTGCCTCCACACTTAGGGATCACGTCCTGCCCACCTCCGCGGACCTCCCCAGAGGCAGCTTTCTCGCAGCCCGGCTCCCACAGTGTGCACAGCACTGTTCTGAGGGTTAGGAGACCTCACTTTATCCCAGGAGAAATCTGACCTTTCTGTGTGCCGTATGGATCTCTGAATCTGCCGAATGTCTGCGCCAATTGCAGGGTGGTGTTTTGGGTATCCGGCTGTTTGGTGGGTGTTTCAGCCAGCCGCAGCTTTCAGACCTCTGCAGACATCCACCATGCAAGATGGCGTGGTCTCCGCATTCGCGCTGGTGGCTCTGGCCAACAAAAACCCAGTGGCAGTGGGGCGGCCTGGCCAGGAGAGCCCCATGCAGCAGTTTCCCCCTTCTCCTGGAGGATAACTGACTCTTACCTTGCCAAAAAACACTCCCCGTGCGACTCTCAGCTGCTCTCTCTCCCTTTGCCCAGCGACAAAACTCCAGACATGTCCGTCTATTCTGCCGCCATTTCTCCTATTTCTCCATAATTACTTTAAATGTAAACGGAATAAATGTAAACAGAATAAATGTAAACGGAAAAAGGCATAGGGTAATGGATTGGATAAGAAAACATGACCCATATATCTGCTATCTACAAAAAACCTACCTCAGAAAAAAGATACACACACACATAGGGTGAAGGGATAGTAAACAGTTTTTCAGGCAAATGGAAATGAAAAAAAAGCTGGGGTAGCAATTCTTATATCTGATAAATTAGATCTCAAAGTGAAGGACATAACAAGAGATAAGGAAGGCCACTTCTTAATACTAAAGGAAGCAATCCAACAAGAAGAAATAACTCTGGTAAATATATATGCACCCAATACAGGAGCAGCCAGATACATAAAAAAAAACTCCTGGAGGATATCAAGGGAGAAATTGATAGTAATACAATCATATTAGAAAAATTTAATACACCACTATCACCATAGTACAAATCCTCTAAACAAAAAAGGAGCAACGAAACATCAATTCTAAATGACTCACTAGACCAGATGGAATTAATTGACATCTTCAGAACATTTCACCTTAAAGCCACAGAATATACATTCTTCTCAAGTGCACATGGGTCACTTTCAAAGATAGACCATATGTTGGGTCATAGGTAAAGTCTCTTCAAATTCAAGAAGATAAAATCATATCAAACATCTTCTCAGATCACAATGGCATAAAACTGGAAATCAACTACAATAAAAACAATAGAAAGAAATCAAACACATGGAGACTAAACAGCATGCTATTAAACAATGACTGGGTAACCAGAGATAAATGAAGAAATAAAAAACATCATGGCAAGAAATGACAATGAAAATTCAACAATCCAAAATCTATAGGACACAGTGAAAGCAGTCCTGAGAGGGAAGTTCATAGCTCTACAAGCCTACTGCAAAAAACAGAAAACAATGATAATAAATTACCTAACCCTACAACTCAAAAAGCTAGAGAGCAACAAGAAAAGCCCAGTGAAAACAGAAGGAAGGAAATAGTAAAAATTAGAGCAAAGATAAACAACATAGAAACCAAAGAAACAATACAAAAAAACAACAAAACCAAAAGGATAAAAAAGAATGATGAGCCTCTAGCTAGGCTCACCAAGAAACAAAGAGACAGAATCAAAATAAACAAAATCAGAAATGAAACAGGTAAAATAACAACAGACCCCACCAAAATACAAAGGATTGTTTAAAAAAAAATACTATGAACAACTCTATCCCCACAAACTAGACAACCTGGAGTAAATAGACATGTTCCTAGAAAAATATAAACTTCCTAAACTAAATCAGGAAGAATCTAAACATCTCAATAGTCCAATAACTATAGAAGAAATTGAAGCAGTCATTAAAAAGCTTTCAGCAAACAAAAGCCTGGAGCCAGACAGCTACATAGGTGAGTTTTACCAAACATTCAAAGAAGAATTAAAACCTATCCTCCTCAGACTACTCAAAAAAATTCAAGAAGAAGGAACACTTTCAAGTACCTTCTATGAAGCCAGCACTACCCTTATCCCAAAACCAGATAAAGATAACACAATGAAAGAGACTTACAGGCCAATATCCCTCATGAACAGAGAAGCCAAAATTCTGACAAATTGGATCCAGCTGTACATCAGAAATATCATGTACCATGATTAAGTAGGATTTACCCTAGGAATGCAAGAATGGTACAATATCCACAAAACAATAAATGTGATATATCACATAAAAATTTGAGAGAGCCGAGATCGGTTTGGCTCAGTGGATAGAGCGTCAGCTTGCAGACTGAAAGGCCCCAGGTTCAATTCTGGTCAGGGGCATGTACCTTGCTTGCGAGCACATCTCCACTGTGGGGCATGAAGGAGGCGCCTAATCAATGTCTCTCTCTCATCAATGTTTCTGACTTTCTACCTCTCTCCCTTCCTCTCTGTAAAAAATCAATAAAATATATTTAGGAAAAAAATTGAGAGATAAAAAGCATATAGTCATATCAATTAATGCAGAAAAAACATTTGACAAAATCCAACACCGCTTCTTTATAAAAACTCTAACAAGGTGGGAATAGAAGGATCATACCTCAACATAATAAAAGCCATATATGATAAACCCACAGCTAACATCGTACTCAATGGGCAAAAACTAAAACCATTTCCCCAAAGAGCTGAACAAGACAGGGATGTCCATCTCACCACTCCTGGTATAGTACTGGAAGTATTAGCCATTGCAATAGACAACAAGAAGAAATAAAAGGCATCCAAATTGGAAAAGAAGAAGTAAAGCTGTCCTTATTTGCAGATGACATGATATTGTACATAAAAATCCCAAAAGACTCCATCCAAAAACTAATAGACTTAATAAATGAATTCGGCAATGTAGCAGGATACAAAATTAATTCCAAGAAATATATGGCATTTCTATACACTAATAGTGAACTTATAGAAAGAGAAACTAAAAAATCAATCCCATTTACCATCTCACCAAAAAAAATTAAGATACCTAGGAATAAACTTAACTAACAAGGTAAAAGACCTACATGTGGAAAACTACAGGACCCTGAAAAAAGAGATAGAGGAAGATGTAAACAGATGCAAGAGCATACCATGCTCACAGATTGGGAGAATCAACATCATTAAAATGTCCAAACTAACCAAAGCAATCTATAGATTCAATGCACTCCCTATTAAAATACCAACAGCATATTTCATAGACCTAGAAAGAACTCTCTAAAGATCCATCTGGAACCAAAAAAAAAAAAAAAAAGACTCCAAATAGCCACAGCAATCCTGAGAAAGAAGAATAAAGTAGATGGGTTCTCAATACCAGATTTCAAGCTATATTACAAAGCCACTGTTCTCAAAATAGGCTGGTACTGGCACAAAAACAGATATATAGACCAATGGAATAGAATAGCGAATCCAGACATCCACCCAAACCACTATGCTCAATTAACTTTTGACAAAAAAGGCATGAACATACAATGGACTCAAGATAGTCTCTTCAATAAATGGTGTTGGGAAAATTGGACAGATATATGCAAAAAAATGAAACTAGACCACCAAATTACACCAAATACAAAAATAAACTCAAAATGGATACAGGACTTAATCATAAGACGGGAAACCATAAACATACCGGAGGAATCCACAGGCAGTAAAATATCATATATATGCTGAAGGAACTTCTTCACAGCTACTGCTCCTAGGACAATGTAAGCTAAAGAGAAAATAAACAAATGGTACTACATGAAAATAAAAGGTTTTTTCACAGCAAAAGAAACCATCGACAAAACAACAAGAAAGTCCACTGTATAAAAGAACATATTTGCAAATTGTATCACTGATAAAGGTTTAATCTCCAACATCTACAGGCAACATACACAACTTAATAAAAGGAAGTTAAATGATCCAATAAAAAAAATACGCATTGGACCTAAATAGAACTTTTCAAAAGAAAACAGAAGGAAGGTCAAGAGACATATGAAAACATGCTCCAAGTCACTAATCATCCTGGAGATGCAAATCAAAACAACAATACTATACCATCTCACAACTGTCAGAATGGCAATCATCAACAAATCAACAAATAACAGGTGTTGGCGAGGATGCAAAGGAAAAGGAACCCACGTGCACTGCTGGTGGGAATGCAGACTGGTGCAGCCACTGTGAAGAACAGTATGGAGTATCCTCAAAAAACTAAAAATGGAACTCCCATTTGACCCAGTCATCCCACTCCTAGAAATATATCCTAAGAAACTAGAAACACCAATTAGAAAGGATATATGCAACCCTATGTTCATAGCATCACAATTTACAATAGCTAAGATTTGGAAACAGCCTAGGTGCCCGTCAGCAAATGACTGGGTCAGAAAACTAGGATACATCTACACAATGGAATACTATGCTGCCATAAAAAAGGAATTCTTACCATTTGCAGCAACCTGGATGGAACTGGAGAGCATTATGCTAAATGAAATAAGCCAGTCAATGAAGGAAAAATACCATATGATCTCACTCACTTATGGATAATAAAGAACATTATACACTGATGAACAAAAAGATAGATACAGACACAGTAAAACATCAAACAGACTGTCAAATTATAACAGGAAAGTTAGAGAGAGGTGAGGCAGATAAGAGATCAACCGAAGGACTTGTATGCATGCAGAGAAGCATAACCAATGGACACAAGACTCTGCAGGGTGAGGGTATGCATGGGAGTGGGGGGGGGAGTTTAATGGCAAGATATGTATACATTAATAATAATTTTTTTAATTAAATTAAATTTTTAAAATCTTTTTAAAAAGAACATTATAAACTGATGAGCAAAAAGATAGAAGCAGTTAAGTATCAAAAAGACTGTCAAATTACAGTGGGAAAGTTTGGGAGAGGTGGGGTAAATAAACTATCAATCGAAGGATTTGTATGCATGCATATAAGCATAACCAGTGGACATTAAGACACTGGGAGGTTATGGCATTCATGGGAGTGGGGTGGGAGGGGCAATGGGAAGATATGTACACATATAATACACTAATAAAAAATAAAACAAAATGACAAGGTACTGAAATTCAGTCTGAGTTTGCTTCGTGTGAAGAATCTAGAGAATAGAATTGAATATATTAATTGAATGTACCTTGTGTTTTGTTTGAAAGATCCTTAGAGATGTTGCAAGTCTTAGAAATGCTAGGTGTTTGGCTTGGTGGCTAGAGTTTGAGGCATTTTAGAGTTTGGAGTTCAGGTTAGGTTGGGAAAAATTGTATGGCTGTGATGGAAGAATGCACGGAGTGTGGAGGTTCCTCTTTGAGAGGAATAGTTCTTACGTTTTCTCTGGAGAGACTGGTGGTTCAGAGTGTATTGTGGTCCCTATGTGTTTTGTGTGTGGAGGAATTTTACCTAGGATATAGTATTTGGTGGGCCTAATTAAAGGATAAGGATTAATTCTATGATCTGAACCTAATTTATAATGTTAAGGTCAGTTTGAACTTAATTGATGTCTTTTAAAAATAATTACAAAAAGTGTATAATATAATCTTTAAGATTATGTATATTTGATAGTCTTTCCAAGTTAAATTTCAAGACTTTAGCTGAGAGATAATTTGGGGACATTTCAAGGATTTATCATTTATTTCTAAAAAGAAATATTTTTAATCTAAATTAGACCAATCTAATATACTCAAAATCACATAGGAAGCTTTATCAAATAAAAATTAATAACTGTGTTCTATTTAAATATGTATATGTAAGCAATTGGTTCTAACAAAGTACACAGTAAAATTTGCAAAGAGAATACTGTTTAAAAGTAAATTTAAAAAGGAGAAATTTTTAAATCTTTCCCACTGCTATTTACAGAGTAAACTAAAAAGTTATTTGGGCATTAAATCTCACCATTAGTGAGACACCATAAAGAAAAAGAAAGTTACTTTTACTTGAGATGTATGCATTGAAGTATTGGCCAGCATCTTTCGCTACTACTGGTTCTTCTGAAAAGGGAACCAAGTTAGTTTTCTGTTTAAAAGAAAGTAAAAGTTTTTAAGAGAAACTCCTAAATGTGGCTTAGAGATTGCTCTGGGAAAAAATACAGAGGGAAATGTATTTCAAATACCTAAATCTGTACTTAAAGATCAATGTATTAGGCCTCAAAAGGTAGAAATATGAAAGGATTGCCTCAAAACCTTAAATGACTTAGAAATTATTAGAGGACATTAATTAATTAAGAACATATCTAAAAATCTCTACAGGAGAAATTACAAATTTATTCAGTATACCTAGAAATATGCAAAGACCTACAGAGCCATTTTTCTAATTTCTTTCTTTATTTATTTATTCTATTTTTATTTTTTTCCTATTGCCTTCCCTACCCCCCAGTACATGCCCTCACCCATCTAATTGCCCTGTATCCACTGGCTATGCCTACATACAAGCATAAAGTCCTTCGGTTGATCTCCTACAGGTCCCTCCCCTCACCCTCCCCTGCCTTCCCACCATAGCACGACAGTCTGTTCATTGCTTCTTTGCCTCTGCATCTGCTTTCCCCCCACCCCCCGATTTTTGTCTTTAAAAACATCTTGCCCCTGTAGGCTAGAAATAAACAAGAGCAAAAGTAAAAATGTTTGAGTCCCAGTTTCAATGTCAAACAGTTCCTTATGTGTACATGTCATCAATGGTATCTGGATGGTGGACAAATGATGGCAATGCCAGTCCAACCCTCTCTGGTTTGGTTCTAGGCATCCTGTAGCGATGCACTGCTGTTGACTGCTCGCATGGCAAGGCATCGTCCGAATCTTCCATCTCTAGACTGTTTCTCCTCTTGTCTTCGTGGTAGGAGCAGACCTGTCAGTTACTCTCTGTTGCAGGAATCCACTTGGTCTTGGAGTTGTTTTCTGAAAGTATATAAACATATTCTCGACCAAGAGTTAATAAAGGAATCTTTTCTATAAAATTGACTTGGGGTCCTTATTTTTGCCTACCCGCTTTTCCTTTGGCTTATTTTAACACCATGTGTGTTTTTCGTGGGTGTCTTGCTGTTAGCATTACAAATGGAAATTAATTTTCTAAAGTGAACATTTTCTAGATGTAATTTACTTACCAGATATTTTTCCTTACATGATATTATCCTACTCTCCCCCCCCTTTTTTTTGATTAATGGAGAATTTGGTTAAATTTCTTAATGCAACTTTGATAACTTTAAATTTTAATTTTTAGCACACAAATATACCTATTTTATGTTCATTGCATATTAAGCAATTTTACCATGAGATGAGCTGTCAATAGAAATTTTAATTAATACTTTAGAAACAGCTTTTGTCCAGTACACTTAAATTTTCTTGTGTGTTCACTTATTTCAATTAGCCAATTTAAATTAATCTGAAAGCTTGATAACTCTTTTACGTCAAATTTAATACTCTACCAACAATCTTAAATTACCCTGTATATATTAGTGGAAAGGTTTATTTGCATTGAGTAGGCACTGAGCATTCCTAGTGCTAGGCTAAATTTAGATATAGGGCAGCTGCAGTCAGCATGTTTCTGTCTGGTACCTGGGTCCTGATCTGAGCTGAGCATGGGAAGCGAGGTAGCCATGGGGGCAGGAGACCTCCCGCAGAAGGGGTGAAGGTTCAGACCCCTGCAAGGTTGGGGGGGGTTGAGGGTCTGTGCCCTACCTCTATTGACCCCAAGTTCTCTCCTGGTGGCCCCTCTGCGACTGTGCCTATCTTAGGTTGTTCCTTCCCTGAGGAATCTTACCCGTCTCTGGCTAACCAGTCTTCCTCTGGGGCCAAGCAGGATGTTGTGAGGTTTACTTCTGTCTCCATGGTAGCCTATGCCCCTAAGGCCTCCACGCCCAGCACCTGCCTTGGGGATCCCCTGGCCTGCTGGTGGAGGCCCCCGTACTGATCACTTATCTCAGGGAATTCAGGATCCTTCACCAGGGATTGCCCAGCTCACACCATTTGGCGAGAGACAGATCCGTTATACCAGCCACCTCAGTGTGAATAGAAAGCTCAGGTTACATCTGAGGGCCATTGGGTTGTGAGAAGAGGGTCCCTCTTGGCAAAAGAGAAAAGAGGGGCCAGTATAGAATGCTCAAGTGCTTTCCCAGTGCCTCAATTCCTTCTGAAAGGAATTAAATCCTTTCATATCCTCTTTTTAAATTGCTGCTAAACATTCAAAGAATTAGTTTGTGAGTTCGTTTGGGATAGTTGTACAATATGCTGTTGTGAAATATCAAAAATTAAATGATATTGTAGGATAATATCATGTAAGGATATTCTTTGCTCTAGGCCATGGCAATTCAATTTCAAATGGGCTGTCAATTTCTTTTTGTAACTTTATATAAACTTTTTCAGGGAGGCAAAAACAGATTACTTACCATAGCTCAAGAGGCCAAATATATTGACTTTCAATTACAATTCTTATGACATTTAAAGGAAACTTCTCTTTATTTCCTTCCAAAATGATTTTCATGTTACAGAGTTTCATTTAAAAATCTTTGTCTCATGAAGCAATTTCTCTTAAGGTTATGGAGACCACTGTATGGATTCCCTCTCATGCCACACATTCCGCCTTGTCTGTGCCCAATGATTATGTGCCCATACGAAAGTCCCTCTATTGATCTCTCCCCCTTATTCTTACCAACCCCCACCTTCCTCGAAGTTTGATGTTTTGATCAATGTTTCTCATTCTCTGGACCTGATTTTGATCATCAGTCTATGTCATTCATTATATTCCACAGATGAGTGACATCATGTGATATTTGTCATTCTCTGCTTGGCTTATTTCACTAAGTATAATGCTTTCCATGTCCATCCATGTTGTTGCAAATGGTAGGAGCTCCTTCTTTATAACCACAGTGTAGTATTTCATTGTGTAGATGTACCACAATTTTTTAATCCAGTCATCTGCTGATGGGCACTTAGACTGTTTCCAAATCTTAGCTATGGTGAATTGTGCTGCTATGAACATATAGGTGCATATATCCTTTCTGATTGGAGTTTCTAGTTTCTTGGGTTATATTCCTAGAAGTGGAATCACTGGGTCAAATGGGAGTTCCATTTTTAGTTTTTTGAGGAGACTCCATACTGTTCTCCAGAGTGGCTGCACCAGTCCGCATTCCCACCAGCAGTGCAGGAGGGTTCCTTTTTCTCTGAATCCTCGCTAACACTTGTCGTTTGTTGATTTGTTGATGACAGCCATTCTGACAGGTGTGAGATGATACCACATTGCTGTTTTGATTGGCATCTCTCTGATGATTAGTGACTTTAAGCAGGTTTTCATATGTCTCTTGGCCTTCCTTGTGTCTTCTTTTGAGAAGTGCCTATTTAGATCAGTTGTCCATTTTTTTTATTGGGTTGTTTATCTTCTGTGAAATTGTATTAGTTCCCTGTAAATGTTGGAGATTAAACCCTTATCATTGATATCATTGGCAAATATGTTCTCCCATGCAGTGGGCTTTCTTGTTTTTTGTTAATGGTTTCCTTTGCTGTGCAAAAGCTTTTTATTTTGAAGTAGTCCCATTTGTTTATTTTTTCTTTAGTTTCCATTGCCTGAGGAGCTGTGTCGGTGAAGAAGTTCCTTCTGCATAGGTCGGAGATTTTGCTGCCTGGGGATTCCTCTAGTATTTTTATGGTTTCCTATCTTATGTTTAAGTCCTTCATTCATTATAACTTTATTTTGGTGTATGGTGTAAGTTGGTGGTCTAGTTTCATTTTTTTGCATGTTTCTATCCAATTTGCTCATCACCATTTGTTGAAGAGACTGTCTTGACTCCATTGTATCCTCACGCCTCCTTTGTCAAATATTAATTGAGCATAGTGGTTTGGGTCAATTACTGGGTTCTTTATCCTATTCCATTGATCTATGTGTCTGCTCTTGCGCCAGTACCAGGCAGTTTTGAGAACAGTGACTTTGTAATACAGCTTGAAATCTGGCATTGAGATCCCACCTACTTTGTTCTTCTTTCTAAGTATTGCTGCAGCTATTCGGGGTCTTTTTTTATTCCAGATGAATTTTTGGAAAGTTCATTCTAGGTCTGTGAAGCATGCCTTTGGTATTTTCATGGGGATTGCATTGAATTTATAAATTGCTTTGGATATAATGGACATTTTGATGAAATTGATTCTCCCAATCCATGAGCATGGTATGTTCTTCCATCTGTTTATATCTTCCTCTATCTCTTTTTTTAGTGTTGTGTAGTTTTCTGCATATAGGTTTTTACGCCCTAGTTAAGTTTATACCTCGGTATCTTAATTTTTTTGGTGCGATAGTAAATGGGATTGCTGTTTTAGTCTCTCTTTCTGTAAGTTCATTATTGGAATATAGAAATGCCATAGATTTGTTGGTGTTAATTTTATATCCTGCTACATTGCTGAATTCATTTATCACGTCTAATAATTTTTTGATGGAGTCTTTAGGGTTTTCTTTGTACAATGTCATGTCATCTGCAAATAAGGACAATTTTATTTCTTCTTTTCTTATTTGGATGCCATTTCTTTTTCTTACCTGATAGCAATGGCTATTACTTCCAGCACTATATTAAATAGGAGTGGTGAGAGTGGACATCCCTGTCTTGTTCCTGTTTTTAGGGGAAATGGTTTTAGTTTTTGCCCATTGAGTATGATGTTGGCTGTGGGTTTATCATATATGGCTTTTATTATGTTGAGGTATGACCCTTCTATTCCCACCTTGCTGAGAGTTTTTAATCAAGAAAGGGTGTTGGATTTTGTCAAATGCTTTTTCTGCATCAATTGATATGACTATGTGATTTTTATCTCTCAATTTGTATATGTGATGTATCACATTTATTGTTTTGCTGATATTGTACCATCCTTGCATCCCTGGGGTAAATCCTACTTGGTCATGGTGTATGATCTTTCTGACGTACTGCTGGATTCGATTTGCTAATATATTGTTGAGGATTTTGGCATCTATGTTCATGAAGGATATTGGTCTGTAATTCTCTTTCATTGTGTTGTTTTTATCTCATTTTGTATTAGGGTGATGCTGGCTTCATAGAAGGAGTTTGGAAGTGTTCCTTCCTCTTGAATATACTGAAATACTCTGAGAAGAATACGTTTTACTTCTTCTCTGAATGTTTGGTAAAATTCCCCTGTTAAGCCGACTGGCCTTGGGCTTTTGTTTGCTGGAAGCTGTTTGATGACTGCTTCAATTTCTTCCATAGTTATCAGCGTGTTGAGATTTTTTAATCTTCCTGTGTGTTTTGGAAGGTTGTGTTTTTCTAGGAATCTGTCCATTTCCTCTGGGTTGTTAAATTTGTTAGAATAGAGTTGTTCATAATATTTTTAACAATCCTTTGTATTTCTGTGAGGTCTATAGTTATTTCCCCTCTCTCATTTCTGATTTTGTTTATTTGAGCCCTCTCTCTTTGCTTCTTGGTGAGCCTGGCTAGAGGTTCATCAATCTTGTTTATTCTTTCAAAGAACCAGCTCTTAGTTTTGTTGATTTTTTGTATTTTTTTATCTCTATGTCATTCATTTCTGCTCTGATCTTTATTATTTCCTTCCTTTTGCTCACAGTGGGCTTTTCTTGTTGCTCTCTTTCTAGTTCTTTGCGTTGTTGAGTTAGGTGATTCATTACCATTTTTTCCATGTTTTTTGAGGTAGGCCTGTAGAGCTATAAACTTCCCTCTCAGCACTGCTTTCATTGTGTCCCATAGCATTTGCGTTGCTGTTTTTATTGTCATTAATCTCCAAAATATTTTTAATTTCTACTTTGATCTCATTTATAACCCAATCATTGTTTAGTAGCATGCTATTCAACTTCCAAGTGTTTAAATTGTTTGGAATGTTTTTATTGTAGTTTATTTCTAATCTTATGCCATTGTGGTCTGAGAAAACGCTTTATATGATTTCAATCTTTTTGAATTTGGAGAGACTTTGCTTGTGACCCAATATGTGGTCTATTTTTGAGAATGTCCTGTGTGCACTTGAGAAGAATGTGTATTCTGTAGCTTTGGGGTGAAATGCTTTGAAGATGTGAATTAGGTCCATCTGATCCAGTGAGTTATTTAGAATTGCTGATTGCTGATTTTTTGTCTAGAGAATTTGTCCAGAGATGTCAGTGGTACATTAAAATCCCCTACTATGATTGTATTGTTGTCAATCTCTCCCTTGATATCCTCCAGGAATTTTTTTTAATGTATTTAGGGGCTCCTGTATAAGGTATGTATATTTACCAGAGTTATTTCTTCTTGATGAATTGCTCCTGTTAGTATTATGTAGTGGCCTTCCTTATCTCTTGTTATAGCCTTTACTTTGAGGTCTATTTTATCAGATATAACTATTGCCACCCCAGCTTTTTTCTCATTTCTATTTGCCTGAAAAATGTTTTTCCATCCCTTCACTCTCAGTCTATGTAGGGATCAGCTATAGGGTCAAGCCTCGGATTGACCTGTGGCAGAGCCACAAACAAGTCCAAGCTTGGAGGGCAGAGCCCTCTTAACATAATTAAGTATTACCTTATAGCCCTCCCTAGTTCCTTCCCAAGTAGCTAATGGGCAGTGGGAGTTGCAGCAAGTACTGCCAAAACAAGGTGAAACTCACAAAAACATTGTAAAAATGTTGACCACTACCCTTGTTTTGATCTGACTATAAAATAAAACCTCGGCTTGCAGTTGGATCTCTCTGTGTCCTCAACCAGG
Source organism: Lasiurus cinereus (assembly GCA_011751065.1). Lineage (NCBI taxonomy): Eukaryota > Metazoa > Chordata > Mammalia > Chiroptera > Vespertilionidae > Lasiurus > Lasiurus cinereus. Next base: position 1,065,614 of record JAAGEH010000044.1, on the reverse strand, counting down.
CATGGGAGATCTGCTGAGCCCCAGCTGTATTTTCTTTACCTGTCTTCTCTAATCCTTCACCGCTTCTCCTCAGGTTCACCCTTGGCCATGTTGGCATGGCACAGCACCCCAAGAAAGTTTGCCAGTATGGCACACTCAGAGTGGTCCTTGTGCTGAAGCTGCATGACTGAGGTTTCTGCGGGCAGGCAACTAGAAGTGGGAGAAGTTTGAAATTCTACTGTCAAGGGACTTGTGCCCTTGGTTGGATTTGTGTGTGCCCACTGACAGCTCACAGAGACACCCATGGTGAGTTTGCCAGGGCTGCGCACTCAGGCAATAGGAGGGGCCCTAGCACTGAAGCCACGTGACTGTGGTGTCTCTGGGCAGATATCCAGGAAGGGGAAATTCAGAATTTCTACTGTTGGAAAGTGCCTAGCAGGGGTCCACAGCAGCACCTATGAGTCACCTGTGGAGTGGTGGGCTCTGAGGCCTGCATGCTGGAAAAGCATGACTGTCATGACTGTAGTATCTGGAGGTCTGCAGCTGGGGAGGGGGAAAGTTTCACTTACTGCTGTGAGTCATGCACCTTCGAGGAGGAAGTCCTAGGATCTGCAGGTCTACAGGGGGCAGGAGAATCTTGGATGAGTGGCTGCAGAGTCATAGGCAGTGTCCAAGGCCTGTCTGGGTGGTGGTGCTGATGAGTTCCTAGAAAAGGCTGCTCTTCCTTTAGGATGGCATGGACTCCATGCCCAGGTATATCCAGTGCTAGTAAGTGCTCTCTGTCCAGGAGAATCTGGTCTTCCAGCCTCTGCTACTCCTGCTGAATTTAACTGTCCTGCACTCACTCACACACATACTACACACATACACATACTCTCCTTTCACCCGCTCACTCACTCTCCTCCTCTCTTTCACATCCATCCGGCCAGCTGCCATATTCCTGTTCCTTGTTATGATTCTTGCTCTCTTTTATCTCTCTTATTTCTATTTTCTTCTTGTGGCCATTTTTATTTGGGTTATGGTTGTCTTGTGTACATTTTTATTCTGTTTCTTCCATGTCATACTTTGTCTTGTTGTATTTTGTGCTGTTTGATCAGCACCTCCACAACAATTGGCACAATGTGGTAGGGAGCAATCCACATAATCAGACACCCTGGAAGGATACTCCATACATGAATGGGACAATAACATTCAAGACCCAACTATATTAGGAGAACCCATGTATCTCAATTAGGGGGCCTCACTAGAATAACCAGTCCAGGAGACCTGAGAGACTGCACCAGTAGGTCCCACAAAACATCTACGACATAAGATAAATTCAAAAAGTCTGGATGGTATAGCACTTTGATCTAATACATAGAAACAATTACAAAGAAACAGGAAAAAAAGGGGGGGGGAGACAAAGAAAACAACCCTGATATGAAGGAAAAGGAGAAATCAACAGAAAAGAAAATCAATGAAATGAAGGCAAGCAATTTGTCAGAGAAAGAATTCATAGTAGTGGTTATAAGATGCTCAAACGTTTGGATCAGAAATTTACCAACATGTATAATAATCAAGAGAAAAAATGAAGAATGACATAGCTGTAATAAAGAACATAATGGAAGGTTTCAAAAGTAGACTAAAAGAAGCTGAGGACAAAATCAGAGAATTAGAAGACAAGGCAGAAAAAAAAAAAACAAGCAGCGCAACAACTGAAAAAAAAAATAAAAACATAGAGGAGAAGGCGGAGAACTGCTAGAAGGGGCTCTCCTGGCCAGACAGCTCCACTGCCGCGGGGTTTTTGTCCGCCGGAGCCACCAGCGCGAACACGGAGACCACGCCATCTTACCGAGGGAGGTGGATGTCTGCAGCGGTCTGAAGCCTGCAGCTGAATTACTCACCGAACAGCGGGTGACCCAGAACACCACTCTCCAATCGGAGCAGACACACGGTCAGCGGATTCAGAGATCCACACGGCACACAGAAAGGTCAGATTTCGCCTGAGATAAGGTGAAGTCTCCTAACCCTCAGAACAGAGACGGGCACATTGTGGGAGCCGGGCTGTGAGAAAGTTGCCTCTGGAGAGGTGGGCAGGGTGTGATCCCTAAGTGTGGAGGCAAACTCTCTGAGCTGTTGACAGAGGGGAGCTCTGGAAAACGACTCGTTCTTATCTGACGCAGAGGGATAGCTTGTGAATTATTAGTGTCCCGGCTGCACAATCCCCACAAACCGGCTTTGAGAACCACAGAGTAGCAGGATCTGAGCACAGCCTAGAGAGGTCCTGTGCTTTGCCTCAGAGATCAATTTCGAAACACTGCCACCCAGTGGATCATGCACAAATTGACTCTCGCATAACCACAAAAGAATAAAGAGATTAAAATGTATGCAGTGCAACACAGGGAACTGCAATACCTTCCCTACTGGGAAACAGCAGTGCCAAGCAGAATAATAGTGGAAGTGAAGGACCATTCTATTTTTTTTTTCCTTTTTATTTTTTTTTAATTTTTTTACATTTTTTAATTTTACATATTTTAATTAAAAGAATATTTTTTTCTTTCCACCTCAATTTATTTTACCTTTTTAATTATTACATTTTTGTTTTCAACTAGTATTATTACTACTAGTTTTTTACCTTTTTGGAAAAAAACAAGTGTCATTTTGTTTTCTCTTTATTTTACTTCAGGATTAGAGTTTTATGTTCTATTTTCATCTTTCCTTTAGCATAATTTTACTCCAACTCAACTCTACCTTTCTGCCAACACTTTCCACCTAACTTTCCCCATTTTGTTGTCTTGTTTCTCTTTCCCTTTTCGAACTTTAGATTCTCCCTATTCTTTCTCTTTACCTGGTTAAAATTTCACCCCACTTAGATATCTAATTTCAAATCCCCTACTACAAGTCCATACAAACCTCTCCCTTCCTGTCTTCACTAGCCAAAAAGTTATTTTTTCTCTTTGTCCTTTTTTTCCTATTTGCCTGAACAGTGATTATATCAATTTTTTTAACTTTTTTGTGAGATTGTTTTAGCTTATTCTACTTGTTTTATTTTGCTTTTTGCATGCTTTATATTCTACCTCTCTTTTCCCTCGCCTCCCTCAATGCCAGTTGTTATTCGCAGTTTGTATTAATCTCTAGATACTGGTTGCTGGCCTTTATTGGGATTAGTGACTGTTCTATTGGAGTTTTCTCCTGACATCTATATTTTGTTCCCCTTTTCTCTCTTATCCACTTTCTTTTCTCTCTGACTTTGTTTCTCTTTCTCTTTTCTTTTTCGTCTTTTCCTTTATTTTATTTTATTTTATTTTTTGTTCATTTAGGTTTTTTTTCTCCCTCTCCCAGTCTGATTTGGGCACTTCTTTCCTTTCTTTTTCCCTCATTTCCCTCTTCTTCTTTCTCTACTTACCCCTAATTTGTCTTTCATTGGTGGTCACCTTATTGGTGATTATTAACATCGTGAATTCATTTCTGTTCAGTGACTTGTGTGCTGTACCAGGTCGTGTTGTAGTTTGTGCCTTTGAATCAACGTAAGAGAGAGAACCACATAACCAAACACCCGGAGAAGAAAAACCATGGGCAGAAGAAGAAACAGCCCGCATACGACAGATAGGCAGGTATCACCAGAAAAGGAAGTAAACGAAATAGAAGCAGAAATAAGCCTGCCAGAGAAAGAGTTCAGAGAAATGATCATAAGGTGGATGAAAAGAATGGAAGACAAAATCGACAATCTGAGTAAGAACCAAGAGGAAATGAAGAAGAAGCATGAAGAAATGCACAAAGAAATAAAAAATGACATCACTGCTTTAAAGAACTCAATAAAAAGCATCAAAAGCAGACTAGAAGAAGCAGAGGACAGCATCAGTGAGCTAGAAGACACAGTAGGAAAAAATACCCAAGTACAGCAGCTTCTAGAAAAAAAAATTAAAAAGCAAGAGGAGAGCCTAAGGGAACTTTGGGATAACACGAAAAAAAACAACATCCGTATAATTGGGGTTCCAGAAAGAGTGGAAACTGAACAAGGATTAGAGAACCTGTTTGAAGAAATAATGACAGAAAATTTCCTCAATATAGGAAAGGAAAAACCCACACAAATCCAAGAAGCTCACAGAGTCCCAAGCAAAATGAACCCCACAAAACCGACACCAAGGCACATTATAATTAAATTGGTAAACAGCAACGACAAAGCAAGAATCTTAAATGCGGCCAGAGAGAAAAAGAAAGTTACCTACAAAGGAAACCCCATAAGACTAGCTACTGATTTTTCAACAGAAACTCATCAGGCCAGAAGAGAATGGAATGAAGTATACCAAGTCTTGCAAAGGAAGAGTCTGAATCCAAGAATACTGTACCCTGCAAGGCTTTCAATCAAAATTGAGGGTGAAGTCGGAGGCTTCACCGACAAGGAGGGACTGGTGGAATGTGTTTCCACCAAGCCAGTGATGCAGGAAATATTAAAGGGTCTGCTGTGATAGGAAGAAGGGGGAAGCAAAGAAGGAACTTGGGGGTAAGGTTGAAAAATGGCAACAGATGTGTACTTATCAATAATAACTTTAAATGTAAATAGATTAAATGCTCCAATCAAAAGACACAGGGTTTGGATAAAAAAAAAAAAACATGATCCATATATCTGCTGTCTGCAAGAAACCCACCTCAGGAAAAGAGATGCACACAGATTGAGGGTGAAGGGATGGAACATGGTATTTCAGGCAAATGGAAATGAAAAAAAAGATGGGGTTGCAATACTTATATCTGACAAATTAGATCTCAAAGTGAAGGACATAACAAGAGATAAAGAAGGCCACTTCATAATACTAAAGGAAACAATCCAACAAGAAGAAATAACTCTGGTAAACATATATGCACCTAAATACATACAAAAACTTTTGGAGGATATTAAGGGGGAGATTGACAGCAATACAATCATAGTAGGAGACTTTAATACCCCACTGTCACCATTGGACAAATCCTCTAAACAAAAAATCAGCAAAGAAACATCAATCCTAAATGACACACTAGACCAGATGGAATTAATTGACATCTTCAGAACATTTCACCCCAAAGCCACAGAATATACATTCTTCTCCACTGCACATGGGTCATTTTGAAAGATAGATCATATCAACATATGAGACTTTTCATAAGAAAAGTCTCTTCAAATTCAAGAAGATAGAAATCATATCAAGCATTTTCTCAGACCACAGTGGCATAAAACTGGAAATCAACTATAACAAAAACAATAGAAAGAAATCAAACACATGGAGACTAAACAGCATGCTATTATACAATGACTGGGTAACCAGAGAGATCAAGGAAGAAATAAAAAACATCATGGCAACAAATGACAATGACAACACAACAATACAAAATTTATGGGATACAGTGAAAGCAGTCTTGAGAATCAAGTTCATAGCCCTACAAGCCTACTGCAAAAAACAGGAAACAATGGTAATAAATTACCTAACCCTACAACTCAAAGAGCTAGAACAAGAGCAACAAGAAAAGCCCAGTGTACTCAGAAGGAAGGAAATAGTGAAGATCAGAGCGGAGATAAACGAGTTGGAGACCAAAGAAACAATTCAAAAGATCAACAAAACCAAGAGCTTGTTCTTTGAAAGGATAAACAAGATTGATGGACCTCTAGCCAGGCTCACCAAGAAGCAAAGAGAGAAGACCCAAATAAACAAAATCAGAAATGAAAGAGGAGAAATAACAACAGACCCTGTGGAAATACAAAGGATTGTTAAAAAATACTATGATCAACTCTATTCCAACAAACTGGACAACCTGCAAGAAATGGACATTTTCCTAGAAAAATATAACCTTCCAAAACTCAATGAGGAGGAAGCCAAACATCTCAGTAGTCCAATAACTATGGAAGAAATTGAAGCAGTCATCAAAAAGCTTCAGCAAATAAAAGCCCGGGAACAGATGGCTACACAGGAGAGTTTTACCAAACATTCAAGGAAGAATTAAAACCTATCCTCCTCAGTCTATTCAAAAACATTCAAGAAGAAGGAATACTACCAAACCCCTTCTATGAAGCCAGCATCACCCTAATACCAAAACCAGATAAAGACAACACAATGAAAGAGAATTATAGGCCAATAACTCTCATGAACATAGATGCCAAAATCCTCAACAAAATTCTAGCAAATCAGATCCAGCAGTACATCAGAAAGATCAGACACTATGATCAAGTAGGATTTATCCCAGGAATGCAGGGATGGTACAATATCTGCAAATCAATAAACGGGCTACATCACATAAACAAATCGAGAGATAAAAATCACATAGTCATATCAATTGATGCAGAAAAAGCATTTGACAAAATCCAACTCCCTTTCTTGATAAAAACTCTCTCCAAAGTGGGAATAGAAGGATCATACCTCAACATCATAAAAGCCATATATGATAAACCCACAGCTAACATCATACTCAATGGGCAAACACTAAAACCATTTCCCCTAAGAACAGGAACAAGACAGGGATGCCCACTCTCACCTCTCCTGTTCGACATAGTACTGGAAGTATTAGCCATTGCAGTTAGACAAGAAGAAGAAATAAAAGGCATCCAAATTAGAAAAGAAGAAGTAAAGCTGTCCTTATTTGCAGATTACATGATATGCCTGAGATTGTGCTGACTTATGCTTTCTTCTAAGATTTTTATGACTCACAACTTACATTTAAGTCTTTTAATCATTTTGAGTTTATTCTTGTGTATGGTAAAAGTTAGTGGTCCAGTTTCTTGCTTGCTTGCTTGCTTCTTTTGTTTTTTGGGTTTTGGGGTTTTTGTTTTGTTTTTGTTTGGTTTTTGTTTGTTTGTTTGTATTATGGCATGTATCTATCCAAATTCCCAACACTATTTATTGAAGAGGGTGTCTTGACTCCATTGTATGCTCTTGCCTCCTTTGTGAAATATTAATTGAGTGTAATAGCTTTGGTCTATTTCAGGATTCTCTGTTCTGTTCCATTGGTTGTGCCAGTACCAAGCTATTTTGATTACAGTGGCTTTTTAGTACAACTTGATATATGGTATTGCAATTCCTCTAACTTCATTCTTCTTCTTTTTGTTGTATGTCTTTTTATTTTTATTTTTTAAATAAATCTTTATTGTTCAGATTATTACAATTGTTCCACTTTTTTTCCCCCATAGATCCCCTCCACCTGGCTCCCACCCCACCCTCTGCCCTTCCATCCCACTGTCCTCATCCATAGGTGTATAATTTTTGTCCAGTCTCTTCCTGCACCCGACCTCACCCATTTCCCCCTGAGAATTATCACTCCACTCCCTTTCTATGCCCCTGATTCTATTATATTCACCACTTTATTCTGTTCATCAGATTTTCAATTCACTTGATTTTTGGATTCACTTGTTGATATGTATTTGTTGTTCATAATTTTTATCTTTACCTTTTTCTTCCTCCTCTTCTTAAAGAATACCTTTCAGCATTTCATATAATACTGGATTGGTGTTGATGAACGCCTTTAGCTTTTTCTTATCTGTGAAACTCTTTATCTGACCTTCAATTCTGAATGATAGCTTTGCTGGATAAAGTAATCTTAGTTGTAGGTTCTTGCTATTCATCACTTGGAATATTTCTTGCCACTCCCATCTGGCCTGCATAGTTTCTGTTGATAAATCAGCTGACAGTCATATGGGTGCTCCCTTGTAGGTAATTGTTTTTCTCTTCCTGCTTTTAAGATTCTCTCTTTGTCTTTTGCTCTTGGTATTTTAATTATGATGTGTCTTAGTGTGGTCCTCTTTCGATTCCTTTTACTTGGGATTGTGTGTGGTTCCTGGACTTGTAAGTCTATTTCTTTCACCAGATGTGGGATGTTTTCAGTCATTATTTCTTTAAATAGGTTTTCAGTATCTTGTTCTCTCTTCTGGCACCCCCATAATTCAGATGTTGTTATGCTTGAAGTTGTCCAAGAAGATTCTTACACTATCTTTAAATTTTGGGATTCCTTTTTCTTTTTGCTTTTCCATTTGAGTGTTTTTTGCTTCTTTGTATTTCAAATCTTTGACTTGATTCTTGCATTCCTCTAGTCTGCTGTTAGGTCTCTGTATAATATTTTTTATTTGAGTCAGTGTATATTTAATTTCTCGTAGGTCCTTTTTCATCTCCTCTTGGGTCTCACTAAATTTTCCATCTTTTCTAGGAAATTCTTGAAAATCTTATAATCGTGGTTTTGAACTCTATATCATCTTTTTGTTTTCCTCCATTTCTTTTTTTATTTTTATCTGTTCCTTTGGCTCCACATTTTTACTGGTTCCCTGAGTTGGTAAGTTGATAGAGTAGCTTTGTGTGCTAGGTGTCCTGTGTGGCCCAGTAGCTCTGTCTCCCCAGTTACCTGAGGTGGGCACTCTTGGTGCACCCATTTGTGGACAGTTAAGTCTTGATTGTTGTTGGTATCACTGGGGGAAATTGACCTCCAAGTCAATTGGTTGTGAGGATCAGCTGCATCTGCGCCAGGAGAACTTCTGTGCTGGACTCAGCCTTAAGATTTGCAAGATTGCAACAGCCTCTTTGCTGGGGTTGGTTGTGGCAGAGTCTCAGGGCTGAGCAGATAGCCTTGGATTCCCTTCAGCCCTGCCCTAAACCATGGCCCCTGGATCTCAGTGCACCTCGGTAATTGCTGCAGTCCTCTGTGAACATGCACCAATGCCTCCAGACCTCTGCCTTTCCTGCTCTCTTGAGTTTCCATACAATCTGGGGACCCGTATGAATCTGAGTCCCCAGGTTCTCTCCCAAAACTGGGGTTCAGTGCATATGGACCTGGATTTCAGTGCAGTTGAGAGGTTCTGTTTTTCTTCTGCTATAGCAGTGGTTCTCAACCTTTCTAATGCCATGACCCTTTAATACAGTTCCTCATGTTGTGCTTACCCCCAATCATAAAATTATTTTCATTGCTACTTTATAACTGTAATTTTGCTACTGTTATGAATCGTAATATAAATATTTGGGTTTTTCCAATGGTCTTAGGTGACCCTGCTAGCGGTTTTCAACCTGTGGGTCGTGACCCAAGGGTTGAGAACCACTGTGCTAGAGAAAGCCCAGGGCACAATTAGCAGTCAGTCCTCTTTGCGCGTGCCTCCATACCTCTGCCTTTCGCAGCCTCCCTAAGTTTCTATGCACTCCTCCCTTTTCACGACAGTCCAGACTCCCCTCATATGAATCTTTCCCAGAAATGGGGTTCAGTGCAGTCGGGATTTTCTGTCTCCCTCCTGCTAGAGGAAGCTAGCCAGACCCTCTGCCACCCATCCTCTCCACGCACATGTCTCCATACCTCAGCTTCTTACAGTTCCTCTGAGTCTCCACATGCCCCTCTCTTTCCTTCTAGTTGTAGAGTTTCCACTTAGCCAGCTTTCCTATGGTTCTGGATGGTGTCCATTCTGTCTTTCAGTTGTAGTTTTGAAATTGTTGTGCAAGGCAGCAATTTAGGTGTTCACCTATGCCGCCATCTTGGTTTCTCCCAACCTCATTGTTCTTTCTCAAGATTGCTGCAGCTATTTAGTGTCTTTTTTGGTTCCATATAAATTTTTGAAGTATTTGTTCTAGATCTGTGAAATATGCCATTTGGTAATTTAATGGGGATGGCATTGACTATATAGATTGCTTTAGATAGTATGGACATTTTAATAATGTTAATTTTACAAATCTATGAGCACAAGATATATCTTTTGCTATCTCTTTTTTCAAAGTCCTGTAGATTTCTGATTACAAGTCTTTTACCTCCTTGATTAAGTTTATTCCTAAGTGTAAATTTTTGTTGCAATGGTAAATCGCATTTTTTGCTTACTTTTTCTTTCTGAGAATTTGTTGTTGGTGTATAAAAATGCCATCAACTTTTGGGTGTTAATTTTCTACTCTACTATATTGCCTAATTCATTTATTTATTAAGTCTAGCATTTTTTTTGCTGGAGTCTTTAGGGTTCTCTATGTACACTATAAAATCTTCTGCGAATAATGACAGTTTTACTTCCCCTTTCCAATTTGGATGCCTTTTATGCTTTCTTCTTGTCTGATCACTGTGGCCAGGACTTCCAGTACTGTGTCAAACTGGAGTGGTAAAAATGAACATCCCTGTCTTGTTCCTTCCTGTTCTTAAGGAAGATGGTTTTAGTTTTTGTCTAATGAGTATAATGTTGGCTGTAGGTTTGTCATATATGAATAAAAGCATAATATGCATATCAACGGAACAGCCAGACACCAGAATGACTCTCCGGAAGACCATGCTATAACACTGATGCCAGGCCAGCCACGCAGGTGCAGTATGATTGGTCAGGGAGTCCGCCATCGCCCCACAATTACCCTGCAGAGGGAATTAATCGGGGGTCTCTGGGATTGCCCTAAAGAGAGGCCACCCTCTGCAGGGTGATTGATTGGGGGCTCTGCAAAACTGGGGGTCCAGCGGTGTGTGGTGGCACTCATGGTAAGCACCAGGCCAGGGTGGATGCCAATGGAGGAGGGGCTGTGAAGCCAGCAGCCAGGGGAAGGAAGGCTTACCATTGCACAGATGTCGTGCATCAGGCCTCTAGTTTATTATATTGAGGTATGATCCCGCTATTCCCACTTTGCTGAGAGTTTTTATAAAAAAATATGTGTTAGATTTTGTTGAATGCTTTTTCTTAATCAATTGATATGATCAGGTGATTTTTGTCTTTCAATTTGTTTATGTTTATTGATTTGCAAATATTGTACCAGCCTTTTTTCCCTGCAATAAATCCCACTTGGTAATATATGATTGGATCCCATTTGCTAATATTTTGTTGAGGATTTTAGCATCTATTTTCATCAGGGATATTGGCCTATAATTTTTCTTTTCTTTTTTTTCCTTTGGCAGTGTTTTAACTGGTTTTGGAATTAGGATAATGCTAACCTAACAAAAAAAAAAAAGATTGGTTGATTCTTATATTTATTCTTTTGTTAATGTGGTATATTACGTTGATTAGTTTGCATGTGGTGAATTAACCCTGTAAAGAACCCCACTTGATTTTTTTTTATGTATTATTGTATTTGATTAGCTAATATTTTGTTTAGGATTTTGCAGCTGTATTTATCAAAGATGTTGGTCTGTGGTTTTCTCTTTTTGTGTGTTATCCTAGCCAGGTTTTGTATCAGGTTTTTATTGGCCTCATAAAATATGTTAGGAAGTGTTGCTTATTCTTCAATTTTTTTTTTTTTGGAAGAGTTTTAGAAGAATGGGTTTTAAATCCCCTTTGAACATTTGGTAGAATTCATTGGTGAAGACGTGTGGTGAATATTTTTATTTTGGGAGAGGTTTTTGATGGTTGTTTCCATTTCCTCACTGCTGATCAGGCTACCGTATTTTCCGGCGTATAAGACGACTGGGCATAATTTCCAGTTAAAATACAGAGTTTGGGATATACTCACCATATAAGACTGCCCCTCTTCCAACGCACACCAAATAAAAATTAAAAAAACATCAATTTGATTTCAATATGGTAATTTTAATTCAAATGCTTATGATATACAGGTACTTAGCAGGAAAACTGTCACTTATAAACATAAGGCTGTTTGTAATCAAACATGTAAACATAAAACAGTGCAAGTAGATTAAACTTTTCCGAATTCACTCTAAAGCTGAAAGGAACAATAAGACAATAAACCCATGGGAGCTGCCTGCCCAACCTTCCCTGTCTCCAAGACTATCACAGCGGTAGTGCAAACACACCTTTTACCAGTCTGGCCCGCCCTTGTATCCTATTACCTCCTTCTCTGCCTTTCAGATCTTGTACATGCGCATCTGCACCGCTTCACTGCAGTCCTCAGGAGTGAGATCTGAGAGGCAGAGAAGGACGGGCCAGACAGGTGAAAGAAGCAGTGAAAGAAGCATGTTTTTCGGGGCACAGTGCAGCTCTCTTTTTTCCGCTCTCTTTTTTCCAGGCCTCAGGAGCCCTGGACAACATTGCTCCACCCTTCACTTACACATTCCCGGTGAGGTGCCCCCTAACCTCGCCATCCTGACCGTTAAGTCACTTCTTTCCACAAATCCTGGTGAGTGGATTTTCTTCTCCCATACTTGTAGAGAGCCACCCTTGCTGCTTTCATATAGTCAGCACATATGGCAGGGATGCGGGTGGGGATGCAGCCGCGGCCTTGGCTATTTTTTAGCTCCCCCAACCGTATCGGTGACTGCAGATTCTCCAGTCCAGCTTGGAAGTTTCAGCATCCGCCCTATAAGACAACACCCAGCATATAAGACGACCCCTGGTGTATAAGACGACCCCTGACTTTTGAGAAGATTTTCCTGGGTTAAAAAGTCATTTTATACGCCAGAAAATACAGTACTTCGATTTTCTAATTCTTCATGATTTGCTCTAGAAAGTTTATATATTTCTAAGAACTTATCCATTTCTTCCAGGTTATTGAATTTGGTGGCATATAGTCTTTCATCATATTCTAGGATGGTCCCTTATATATCTGTGATGTCAGGCAATTTCTCCTCCCTCATTTCTGATTTTTGTAAGTGTCTTTTTCCTTTTTTCTTTAGTGAGTCTAGCCAGGAGTTTGTCAATTTTATTAATCTTTTCAAAGAAACAGCTCTTTTTTAAAAAAATAATTTTGTATAGTTTTTTGTTCTCTATTTTATTCAATTCTGTTCTCATTTTGATTATTTCTTCTCTTCTGCTAACTTTGGGTTGCTTCTGTTCTTTTTTCTAGTTCTTTAGGATGTGATGTTAGGTTGTTTACTTGGGATTTCTCTTGTTTCTTGACATAGGTCTGGAATGATATGAACTTTCTTCTTATTACTTTATTTGTTATATCACAGAAGTTCTGACATGTTGTACTGTCATCTCATCTATCTCTACATATCTTTTGACCTCATATTTTATTTCTTCTTTAACCCAGTCATTTTTTAGTAGTATGTTGTTTAATCTCTTCATATTTGTGGGGGTTTTACTTCCTTTTTGTAATTGATTTCTAATTTTAAGACATAGTGGTCAGAGAATATGCTCTGTATAATTTCAATATTCTTGAATTTGTTTATGCTAGTTTAGTGACCCAATATATGGTGTATCCTTGAGAATGTTTCATGTGCACTGAAGAATGTATAATCTGAGGCTCTTGGATGAAAGGTTCTATAAATGTTAATTATTCCATTTTGGTTCATGAGGCTCTTTGACCCTTGAGTTTTTAGCAAAGGCCAGCTTAGGAGTATCCTAATTAAGCTAATAACAACGTATCTACCTATATAGTTGAAGTTTAAACAATTTGGCTCTCAAAAGAAATTTCAATTGTTGTACTGTTGATATTTGGTTTCTGTTCACTAATGACTTTGCTGACCACTGGTCTAGGGTTTCATTTAAGGTTGACATTTCTTTGTTCACTTTCTGTTTGGATGACCCCTCTATAGCTATCAATGGAGTACTGAGGTCCCCAACTAAGATTTTGTTTCTCCCTTTAGTTCTCTGAGTAGTTGTTTATATATTTCTGTGTTCCCTGGTTGGGTTCATATATATTAAGAAGTGTTATGTTTTCTTGATGTAGTGGTCCCTTCAAAGTATCTATCTTTGTTTCTTGTTATTTTTATTTTCTTGAAATACATTTTGTCGGATATAAGTATGGCTACAGCTGCATTTCTGTGGATATTATTCGCTTAGATAATCATTCTCTAACCTTTTACTTTGAATCTATCTTTTGATTAGCAGGTTACATGTGTCATTTGTAGGCAGCATATGGTAGAGTTTTGTTTTTTGATCCATTCTGCTATTCTGTTCCTCCTTATTGGTGAATTCAGATAATTTACATTTAAAGTAATTATTGATTTCTGAGGATTTTCTATAGCTATTTTATCTTTGGTTTTCCATAGATCTGTCCCTCCATTTCTTCTTTTCCTTTGTGATTCTGTATGTTGTTTTTGTTTGTTTGGTGGTATTCTATTCTTCTTTTCTCTGTGGTATTCCATTCTTCTTTCCTCTGTTTCCTGTTTTTTTTTTTAAGCTAGGTGTCCTGGTTTGGGGATTTTTGTGTGTGGTTACCGTTAGGTTTATAAAATTAAAGTGGCATTGCCTGGCTGGTGTGACTCCGTGTTTGAGCAGTGACTCATAAAACAGGAGATCGCAGTTTGGTTCCTGGTCAGAGCACATGACTGGCTTGCTGAGTAAACGGTATGCAGTAGGCAGCCAATCGAAGATTCTCTCTCATCACTGATGTTTCTATGTCTTTCCCCATCTTCCTTCCTCCTTTTCTAAAACAAATAAAAACATTTTTTCATTAAGTTGCATATATGCAGTAGGTCTTCTTTTTCTTTTAGGTGTATCTGATCTTCATCCTCCTTTGCCAGTTCAGACCTTTACCTTCTACCCCTTTATGTTTTTGTTGTCACAAATAATTCCTGTTAACACTGTAAATTTCTTGGTGATATTACTTATAGTATTGTGATCATATGTATTTTTTAAATTTTTTTATTAATATATTACATGTATACATATCATGCAATTATCCACCCCCCACTCCCATGCATATCCTAACACCCGACAGTTTTGTGTCCATTGGTTATGCTTCTATGCATGCATACAAGTCCTTCAGTTGATTTCTTAACTACCCCATGTCTCCCTAACTTTCCCGCTATAATTTAACTCTGTTTGATGCTTTACTGTCTGTGCATCTATCTTTTTGTTCATCAGTTTATAATGTTCTTTATTATCCATAAATGAGATCATATGGTATTTTTCTTGCATTGACTGGCTTATTTCACTTAGCATGAGGCTCTCCAGTTCCATCTAGGTAGCTGCAAATAGTAAGAATTCCTTCTTTTTTATGGCAGCATAGTAATCCGTTGTGTAGATGTACCATAGTTTCCTGACCCAGTCATCTGCTGATGGGCACCCAGGCTGTTTCCAAATCTTGCTATTGTACAATGTGCTGCTCTGAACATAGGGGTGCATAAATCCTTTCTGATTGGTGTTTCTAGTTTCTTAGAATATATTTCTAAGAGTGGGATTGCTGGGTCAAAGGGGAGTTCCATTTTTAGTTTTTTGAGGAAACTCCATACTGTTCTCCACAGTGGCTGCACCGGTCTGCATTCCCACCAGCAAGTGCACAACGGTGCCTTTTTCTCTGCATCATTGGCAACAACTGTTATTTGTAGATTTGTTAATAATTGCCATTCTGACAAGTGTGAGATGGTATCCCATTGTCGTTTTGATTTGCATCTCTCAAATGGTTAGTGACTTTGAGCATGTTTTCATGTATCCCTTGGCCTTCCTTCTATCTCCTTTCAAAAAGATTCTATTTAGGTCCATTGCCCATTTTTTTTATTGGATCATTTTTCTTCCTTTTATTACGTGGTATAACTTGCCTGTAGATGTTAGATATTAAACCTTTATCATTGATAACATTTGAAAATATGTTCTTTCTTGTTGTTTTATGGATGGTTTCTGTTGCTGTGCAAAAGCTTTTTATTTTGATGTAGTGCCATTTGTTTATTTTCTCTTTAGATTCCATTGCCTTTGGAGCAGTATCAGTGAAAAAGTTCTTTCAGCATATATCTGAGATTGTGCTGCCTATGGATTCCTGCAGTATTTTTATGGTTTCCCGTCTTATGTTTAAATCCAAAATCGATTCGGAGTTTATTTATGTGTATGATGTGAATTGATGGTCCAGTTTCATTTTTTTGCATGTATCTGTTCAATTTTCCGAATACCATTTATTGAAGAGACTGTCTTGAGTCCATTGTATGTTCATGGATCCTTTGTTTTAATATTTATTAATTGAGCATAGTGGTTTGGGTCAATATCTGGCTTCTCTATTCTATTCAGTTGGTCTATGTGTCTGTTCTTGTGCCAGTACCAGGCTGTTTTGAGAACAGTTGCTTTGTAATACAGCTTGAAATATGATATTGAGATCCCACCTAGTTTATTCTTCTTTCTCAGAATTGCTGTGGCTATTCAGGGTCTTTTTTTATTGCAGATGAATCATTGGAGAGTTCTTTCTAGGTCTGTGAAATACGTCGTTGGTATTTTAATAGGTAGTGCATTGAATCTATAGATTGCTTTGGGCAGTTTGGACATTTTAATGATGTTGATTCTCCCAATCCATGAGCATGGTATGCTCTTCCATCTGTTTACGTCTTCCTCTATCTCTCTTTTCAGTGTCCTATAGTTTTCTGCATAAAGGTCTTTTACCTCCTTAATTAAGTTTATTCCTAGGTATCTTAATTTTTTTAGTGGGATGGTAAATGGAATTGTTTTAGTCTCTCTTTCTGTAATTTCACTACTAGTGTATAGAAATGCCATATATTTCTTGGCATTAATTTTATATCTTGTTACATTGCTGAATTCATTTATTAAGGCTATTAGGTTTTTTTATAGTATCTTTCAGGTATTTATGTAAAGTACCATATCATCTGCAAATAAGGACAGCTTTACTTCTTCTTTTCCCATTTGGATACCCTTTATTTCTTATTCTTGTCTAATTGCAAGGGCTAATAATTCCAGTACTATGTTGAAGAGCAGTGGTGAGAGTAGGCATCCCTGTCTTGTTTCTGTTCTTAGGGGAAATTGTTTTAGTTTTTGCCCATTGAGTATGATGTTAGCTGTGGGTTTATCATATATGGCTTTTATGATGTTGAGGTATGAACCTTCTATTCCCATCTTGCTGAGAGTTTTTATCAAGAAAGGGTGTTGGATTTTATCAAAAGCTTTTTCTGCATTAATTGACAGGACTATGTCATTTTTATCTCTCAATTTGTTTATGTGATGTATCAAGTTTATTGATTTTGTACCATCCTTGCATTCCTGGGATAAATCCTACTTGGTCATGGTGTATGATCTTTCTGATGTACTGCTGGATCCGATTTGTTAGAATTTTGTTGAGGATTTTGGCATCTATAATTATGAGAGATATTGGCCTGTAATTCTCTTTCATTGTGTTGTCTTTATCTGGTTTTGGTATTAGGGTGATGCTGGTTCCATAGAAGGTGTTTGGAAGTGTTCCTTCTTGAATTTTTTTGAATAGTCTGAGGAGGATAGGTTTTAATTCTTTCTTGAATGCTTGGTAAAACTCTGCTGTGTAGCCATCTGGTCTCGGGCTTTTGTTTGCTGGAAGCTTTTTGATGACTGCTTCAAATTTATCCATAGTTATTGGCCTATTGAGATGTTTAGATTCTTCCTGATTGAGTTTTGGAAGATTATATTTTTCTAGGAATACGTCCATTTCCTCCAGGTTGTCCAGTTTGTTGGAATAGAGCTGTTCATAGTATTTTTTAACAATCCTTTGTATTGTGGTGGGTCTGTTGTTATTTCGCCTCTTTCATTTCTGATGTTGATTATTTGGGTCCTCTCTCTTTGCTTCTTGGTGAACCTGGCTAGTTGTCCATCGATCGTGTTTGTCCTTCCAAAAAATCAGCTCTTTGTTTTGTTGATCTTTTGTGTTGTTTCTTTGATCTCTATATCTTTTATCTCCACTCTGATCTTTATTATTTCCTTCCTTCTGCTTACACTAGGGTTTTCTTGTTGCTCTCTTTCTAACTCTTTGAGATGTATGGTTAGGTAATTTATTACCATTGTTTCTCCTTTTTTGCAGTAGGTTTGTAGAGCTATGAACTTCCTTCTCAAGACTGCTTTCATTGTGTCTCATAGATTTTGGATTGTTGTGTTTTCATTGTCGATTGTAGCCATGATGTTTTTTATTTCTTCATTGATCTCTCTGGTAACCCATTCATTGTTTAATAGTATGTTGTTTATTCTCCATATGTTTGATTTCTTTGGATTGTTTTATTATATTTGATTTCCAGTTTTATGCCACTGTGATCTGAGAAGATGCTTGATATGATTTCTACCTGGATGGAACTGGAGGGCATTATGCTAAGTAAAATCGGCCAGTCAATGAAAGAAAAATACCACATGACCTCACTCATTTATGGATAATAAAGAACATTATAAACTGATGAATAAAAAGATAGATATGGAGGCAGTAAAGCATCAATCAGATTGTCAAATTACAGTGGGAAGGTTAAGAAGAAGTGGGATAGATAAGAGATCAACCAAAGAACTTATATGCAAGTATATAAGCATAACCAATGGGTGCAAGACACTGGGGGGTTACAACATGTATAGGAGGGAGGGGGGGCAATGGCAGGATATGTACACATGTAATACATTTTTATAAATAATAATAATTGATTGCAGAAGAGAAAGCAGCAAAACCTCCACAACCCATGACCCCAGCATTCACGCCAGCTCTAAAACCAATGGCTTCTCCAGTGATACAGCCACTAATGACACTCTGCTTGCAATCTGATTTTCCCAGTAAGATTCAACCACTCAGTGCAAACAAACATGGTGCCCACAATGGCAAAATTTTTGCATAGGGCATTCCTCTCTGCTCCATGTTTTTAAGAACTTCTTTTCCTGTCGAAGCACAATAAGGATCCTTAGGGTCAAAGCCCACATTGGTATCCAGTCCAGCGTGAACACTCAAGTAAATCTCCAAATTCAAATCCTCTCACACAGGCCAGTGCTGCCTTGAAGGCTCAGCTTTCCATCACCTTCTCAATCATCTTCTGCTCCTCACTCTTGGTCGGACTCGGAATACCACCCAGGCTCCAAGGCTCCAAGCGCCAGGGCTGACTGTTGTCACCCACCAGGTGCTGCAGAAAAAGACTGTACTGAAGGGGGGCTTTAGTGAACATAGCCATGGTCCTGACTGCAGTTGCTCAAGAAATCCTGGCATCCTTCTGCAGATTCCACAAACTTCATGTGGGGGCCTTGTGCACCTAGCCATTGTGCCTAAACGGCAGCTTCCCCACCAGAGCAAATCCTGGGAAGCTGCAGAACTCAAGTTCATTGATGAATTCCTGGCATAAGAACTATCTTGTCCCCCCAGAGCCTCTTGTGAATATTGAGTCAGGTTTGTGTATCATTCACAATGGCACTGACAACAAGACTCAAATTCACCACAGCACCCTCATTGCAGTGGCTGCAGTGCAATACGTACCTTATTTTTACCTTTCTATCTCTAGCCCTAGGGGGCAATGGATCTGTAAAAGTTGTGCTTCATTGATATTTTGTACTAGGATTTTTATGGTTTCACAACTTAGATCAAAATCTTATATTCAGTTTAAGTTTATCCTTCTGCATGGTAATAGTTTTATTTTTTGCATGGATCCAATTATCTCAACACCATTTATTGAAGTGACTGTCTTGATTCCATTGTGTGCTCTTGCCTCCTTTGTCAAATATTAATTGAATTTAATGGCTTAGATTGATTTGGGGGTTCTCTGTTCTGTTCCATTGAACTATATGCCTGTTCTTGTGTCTGTACCAGGCTGCTTTGATTATGGTGGCTTTGCAGTATAACTTGAAATATAGTATTGTGATTCCTCCAACTTTGTTCTTCTTTCTCGAGATTGCTGCAGCTGTTTGGGGTCTTTCTTGGTTCCATATGAATTTTTGAAGTATTTGTTCTAAGTCTGTGAAATATGCCATTGGTAATTTAATATGGATTGCATTGAACCTATAGATTTCTTTGGGTAATGTGTACCAATCCATGAATTCAGTATATACTTTCTTACACTTGTATATATCTTCCTCTATCTCTTTTTTCAATGTTCTGTTGTTTTCTGATCATGGGTCTTTTGCTTCCTTAGTTAAGTTTATTTCTAATTATTTTAATTTTTGTGTTATAGTGGTAAATGGGATTATTTCTTAAATTTCTTTCTCTGATAGTATATTATAGATGTATAAAAATGCCATCAGTTTCTGGGTATTAATTTTGTATCCTGCTACAATGGTGATTCCAGATCTTAGCTATTGTAAATTATACTGTTATGAACATAGGGATGCATATATTATTTCTGGATGGTCTTTCAGGATTCTAAGGATATAATCCTAGGACTGGTATTACTGGATCAAAGGGGAGTTCCATTCTTAATTTATTAAAAAAGTCATTTTATTGGTGAAGTTTATAGGGTTTTCTATGTATGATATCATGTCTTCTGTGAATAATAAGAGTTTTACTGCCTCTTTTTCAATTTGGAGCCTTTTTTTTTTCTTCTTGTCTGAGTATTGTGGCTGTCTTCCAGTACTATCTATATATATACTGTTTATATAAAAACCTAATATGCAAATTGTCACCTCAGGAGATTGACCAATGGGGAGTCCGATCACTCATTATGACATGCACTGACCACAAGGGAGCAGCACAGAATGAAGGAAGGCCCTGGCTGGCAGCGGGCAGCAAAGGAAGGGTGGCCAAAGCCAGCAGCTGGCAGCTGGCAGCCACTAGGGACTCTACCCATGAACAAATTTTACGCACTAAGCCTCTAATATTGAATGAAAGTGGTGAAAGTGGGTATCTTTGTCTTATTCCTGTTCTTATGGGAAATGCTTTTAGTTTTTGCCCATTTAGTATGATGGCAGCTGTATGTTTTTTATATATGGCCTTTATTATGTTGAACTATAATCACTCTATTGCCACTTTACTAAGAGTTTTTATCAAAAGCATTTTGTCAGATGTTTTTCTGGATCCATTTGCTTTTTGTCTTTCAATTTGTTTATATGATGTGTAATGTTTATTGATTTGTGAATATTGTACCAGCCTTGCATCCCTGGAATAAATCCCTCTTATCAATACATTTTGGATCCAATAGGCTACTATTATGTTGAGAATTTTAGCATCTATGTTCATCCGGGATATTGGCCTATATTGTTCTGTAGTATCTTTATATGGTTTTGAGATTAGGATAATGCTGGCCTCATAAAAAGAGCTTGGAAATCTTCATTTCTCTTTGATTTTTTGGAATAGTTTGAGAATAGGTATTAGTTCTTTGTTTGTTTTCAACCTTTATTGTTTAAAGTATTACATGTGTCTCCCTTTTCCCCCACTGACCTCTTCTAGCCTATTGCATCCCCTACCACAGGCCTTCACTTCCTTCATTGTCTGTGTCCATGGGTTATGCATATATACATACAAGTTCTTAGGTTGATCTCTTACCCCGAGCTACACTTCAATGGCTTCTCTTTGGTTCAATGGGATATCCCATGCTTCTAAGAATGTCTCTGGGTCTATTTTGTTCATCAGTTTATTTTGTTCATTAGATTCCAGGTATGAGTGAGATCGTGTGATACTTTTCTTTCTATGACTGGCTTACTTCACTTAGCATAATAATCTACAGGTCCATCCATGCTGTTGCAAATGGTAAGAGTTCTTTCTTTTTTACAACTGCATAGTATTCCATTGTGTAAATGTCCCAGTTTTTATTCACTCATCAATTTATGCGCTGTTTTCAAATCTTAGCTATTGGAAATTGGGATGCTCTTGTTACAGAGAACCGTAATAATCAAACAATGCTTGGAGAGTTTGGAGTTACACTTATTACATGCAGGTCCAGAGGAAAATGTCTCTCAAATTCTGGGCCTCGACATGTAGGAATTTCCCTATTTATATGTTTTTACCTTCTTTGTATCCCAAATATGGGATGTTTCCCTCCCCTTTTGTAAGTTTTTTTTTAATTAAATCCTTATTATTCAGATTATTACATTTGTTTGTCTTTTTT
Source organism: Lasiurus cinereus (assembly GCA_011751065.1). NCBI lineage: Eukaryota > Metazoa > Chordata > Mammalia > Chiroptera > Vespertilionidae > Lasiurus > Lasiurus cinereus. Next base: position 1,044,128 of record JAAGEH010000044.1, on the reverse strand, counting down.
CCGCTCCATAGCTCCCATCCACCCAGCTCCCAACCCTCCCACTACCCTTACCTCCCTCCCATTGACCTCATCCATAGGTGTATGATTTTTGTCCAGTCTCTCCCTGTACACCCCTCACTCTTTCCCCCTGAGAATTATCAGTCCACTCCCTTTCTGTGCTTCTGATTCTATTATATTCACCAGTTCATTCTGTTCATCAAATTTTTAACTCACCTAATTTTTAGATTCACTTGTTGGTAGATATGTATTTGTTGTTCATAACTTTTTCTTTTACCTTTTTCTTCTTTCTCTTCTAAAAGAGTACCTTTCAGCATTTCATATAACACTGGTTTGGAGTTGATGAACTCCTTTAGCTTTTTCTTATCTGTGAAGCTCTTTATCTGCCCTTCAATTCTGAATGATAGCTTTGCTGGATAGAGAATTCTTGGTTATAGGTTCTTGCTATTCATCACGTTGAATATTTCTTGCCACTCCCATCTGGCCTGCATCGTTCCTTTTGAGAAATCAGCTGACAGTCGTATGGGTGCTCCCTTGTAGGTAATGAACTGTTTTTCTCTTGCTGCTTTGAATATTCTCTCTTTGTCTTTTGCTCTTGGTATTTTAATTATGATGTGTCTTGGTATAGTCCTCTTTGGGTTCCTTTTATATGGGGTTCTGTGTGTTTCCTGGACTTGTAAGTCTATTTCTTTTACCAGATGTGGGAAGTTTTCAGTCATTATTTCTTTAAATAGGTTTTCAGTATCTTGCTCTCTCTCTTCTTCTGGAACCCCCACAATTCTGATGTTGGTACGCTTGAAGCTGTCCCAGAGGCTCCTTACATTATCTTCACATTTTTGGATTCTTTTCTCTTCTTACTTTTCCAGTTGAGTGTTTTCTGATTCTTTATATTTCAAATTTTTGATTTGATTCTTGCCCTTCTCTAGTCTGCTGTTAGAATTCTGTATAATATTTTTATTTCAGTCATTGTATTTTTAATTTCTAGTTGGTCCTTTTTCATCTCTAGTTGGTCCTTTTCCATCTCTAGTTGGATATTTTCCATCTCTAGTTGGATCTTTTCCATCTCTAGTTGGTTCTTTTTCATCTCCTCTTGGGTCTCACTAACTTTGTCCAACTTTTCTAGGATATTCTTGAAAAACCTTATAAGCGTGGTTTTGAACTCTATATCCAGTCATTTGTTTTCCTCCATTTCTTTTGTTTGTGATCCCTTCCCTTGTCTCGGCATTTTCACTATGCTGGGAGAACATCTGTGTTGGATTCAGCCTTATGATACAAGAGTTGCAAAACTACAAAAGCCTCTCTTTTGAGCTTGGGATGGGTGGAGTCTCAGGGCTTAAGGGACCGCCTTGCCTTCCAGTTGATCCCACCCTCCACAGCCCCTGAGTCTCACGTGACTTGGTAATCGCTGGAGTGGTCCCTGTGCACACACGCACTCTCTTTCGCAGTGCCTCTAGACTGCTGCCCCTTCAGCTCCCCTGCGCTCCGGGACCATATGAGTCTGGGTCCCCAGGATTTTGCCCGAAACTGGGGTTTAGTGTTGTTAGATGTAGCACAGTTGGGAGGGTCTGTCTCCCTCCCACTCATGAAATCCAGCAGCACAATCAGCAGTTGGTCCTCTGCCTGCAGTGCTGTGTGCGTGACCAGACCTCTGACCTTTTGCGACTCCCCCAAATTTCTGTGCACTTCTCTATTCCCACAGTCCAAACTCCCCCCGTATGAGTTTCGGCTGAATCTGAGGTCCAGTGTCATAGGACAAGGGGTTCAATGCCCTTGAGACTCTCCATCTCCCTCCCACCAGAGAAAACCAGCCAGGTTCTCCAGCGCCCGCTCTCTCCACATGTGCGTCTCCATACCTCAGCTTTTTGCAGCTCCTCTGGGTCTCTGTGAGCCCTTCTCTTTTCTTCTAGTTGTAGAATTTCCACTCAGCCAGCTTTCCTGTAGTTCTGGATGATGTCCACTCTGTCTTTTAGTTGTAGTTTTGAAATTGTTGTGCGAGGGAGCAGTGTAGGTTTTTACCTATGCCACCATCTTGGATTCTACCCCTTTTGCAATTTCTTAAAGAGCCCCTACGTGCTGGGGACTTGAGACCTCAACCAAAGGCCTGACCTGGTGCCAGCACTGATAATTTTGTCCGGGGAAGGTTTAATGGCCTCTCTGGAGTGAGAGTAGCCTCATTTTCCTTATTATTTAAGCAAGCAAACAATTACAGAAGCCAAATAGCAGGGTTAAAATTTCAAACAGCAGTTTTTATATAAGATGGATGCTTCACTATGAACATAGGGATGCATATATTATTTCTGGATGGTCTTTCAGTATTCTTAGAATATAATCCTAGAAGTGGTATTACTGGATCAAAGGGAAGTTCCATTCTTAATATTTTGAGGAAACTCAATACTGTTTTCCATAATGTCTGAACAAGTCTGCATTCTCTAGCAGTGTACTAGGGTTTCCTTTCTCCACATCCTTGCCAGCATTTGTTTGATGATTTGTTGATGATTACTATTCTGACAAGTGTAGAAACAGAACCTTAAGAGCATTCATCTCAGGTAAAAACTGCTGTTTGTCCTGGAAGGTCATATAAATCCATTCCACAAAGCTTAGTCTCCTGTGCCTGAGGACCAGAACTATAAAAGATTGATTTCAGTTGGCTCAAGTGGCTCCAGGAGTTGATACTGTAGATGCCCTGTAGAGATTATTAACTTTGCATAATTTTGCTTTTGTACAATATGCTTTCACAAGATAGGTCCACATGCCAAAGTCTAGCGGGGTGTGGTTGGGAGATAAGGAGCAGTCAACAGGAACAGTTGCAGTCCATTGAAACCCACCCCCCTCAGCTGTTCACGGAATTTAGAAAATTTTATGATTAAGGCCCTTAAAAGGACTGCCTACACCTGGGACGGTGTGGTTGTGAGTGTGGGCTCCACCTGCATGTGGTATCCTCGCGGCCGTCGCTGGTCAGCTCAATAAATCCTTGCTTGTTTATTACCAACTTAGAACCTCCGTGGTCTTTTGCAACTGGTTATGGAAGTCACCCCACAACATTTGGAGGCCCCAGTGAGATCCCTGGAGGAGGTGAAAGGGACCCTGCTCAGCGGGCCTGAGGCTCTCCTTGCTTCCCAGGGACCAAGGCTGGAGGTGGAAGCTTCAGGATTTATTGACAAAGGGGATACCAGTCTCACAGGAGGTAAGTCACAGGCACCTAGGTTGAGATCTCAAGGGTAAGAGTCTGTCAGAAGGCTGGAAGCAGGATAACCTTCAGACTCTGGCTGGAGGACCCAATGGTGTCCTCAGCCCATGACAGGTGTGGTTGTGTCCAGACTGTTTGTTTTGTATTTAGCATGTTGGTCTTCATCAAAATGGGTCAAGGTTCGCCTGTGTCTCCATATTCCTCTCTACAATGTGTTTGTGTGTATTTTTTAATACATTTTATTGATTTTTTACACAGAAGAAGGGAGATAGAGAGTTAGAAACATCAATGAGAGAGAACCATCAATCAGCTGCTTCCACATACCCCCTACTGGGGATATGACCACAACCAAGGTACATGCCCTTGACTGGAATCAAACCTGAGACCTTTCAGTCTGCAGGCCGATGCTCTATCCACTGAGCCAAACCAGTTTTGGCTACAATGTTTGGGGTTTTTTTTTTAGAAATTTCTAGGACTTCAAGAATCAGGCAGATGACTACGGCACTGATGTTAAAGCTCTTGATTTACAGAAATTTTGTGAATGGGAGTGGCCTACCTTCAGAGTTGGATGGCCATCAAAGGATTCTTTTGATCTTCTGTCTGCATATTGGGTTCACTATGCAGTCTACAGACGGCTTAGTCATCCCGATCAGATCTCATATATTCAGGTTGGGGATGACATTTTACCTGAAAAACCCCAATGGCTCCGGTCTTGCCTCCTAAAGAAAAAATCAGGGGCAGGGGGGCGGGGGGGGGAATGGTGGCAGAGTAGACAGACATGTCTGGAGCTTTGTCGCTGGGCAGAGGGAGAGAGAGCAGCTGAGAATTGCACTGGGAGTGATTGTTGGCAAGTTAAGACTCAGTTATCCTCCAGGAGAAGGTGGAGGACTACTGGACGGGGCTCTCCTGGCCAGGCAGCCCCACTGCCACAGGGATTTTGTCTGCCGGAGCCACCAGCTTGAACAGGGAGACCATGCCATCTTGCAGAGGGAGGTGGATGTCTGTGGCGGTCTGAAAGCTGCAGCTGAAGCACTCACTGAACAGCCGGGGGACCCAGAACACCGCTCTCCAATCTGCGCAGACACAGACTCAGAGGAGCTCCACACAGCACATGGAAAGGTCAGATTTCGCCTGGGATAAGGTGAGGTCTCCTGTCCCGCAGAACAGAGACACGCACACTGTGGGAACTGGGCTGCAGGAAAGCTGCCTCTGGAGAGGTCCGCGGAGGTGGGGCAGTGCATGACCCCTAAGTGTGGAGGCAAACTCGCAGAGCTGTTGACAGAGGGGAGCTCTGGAAAACGACTTGTTTTGATCTGAGGCAGAGGGACAGCCTGGGAGTTATTACAGTGACCCGGCTGCAAAACCCCCACAAACCTGTTTGGAGAACCACAAGGTAGCAGCGTCTGACCACAGCCTAGAGAGATCCTGTGGTTAGTCTCAGAGGTCAATTCTGAAACACTGCCACCCAGTGGATGATGCACAAATTGACTCTCCCATAACCACAAAAGAATAAAGAGATTAAAACACAACTCAGCAATGGAACACAGGGAACTGCAATACCCTCCCAACTGGGAAACAAAAGTGCCAAGCAGAACAATAGTGGAAGTGAATGACCATTCTATTTTTATTTTAATTTTTTATTTTATTTTATATTTTTTCATTTTTGCATATTTTAATTAAAAAACAATTTTTTTCTTTCCTCCTCAATTGATTTTACTTTTTTAATTATTACATTTTTGTTTTCAACTAGTATTAGTACTAATACTATTTTACCACTTTGGAAAAAAACAAGTGTCATTTTGTTTTCCCTTTATTTTACTTCAGGATTAGAGTTCCACATTCTATTTTCATCTTTCCTTTAGTATAATTTTACTCTATCTCAACTCTACCTTTATGCCAACACTTTCCACCTAACTTTCCCCATTTTGTTGTCTTGTTTTCTCTTTCCCTTTTCCAACTTTAGATTCTCCCTATTCTTTCTCTTTACTGGTTAAAATTTCACCCCACTTATATATATAATTTTAAATCCCCTACTCCAAGTCCATACAAACTTCTCTCTTCTTGATTTCGCTATCCAAAAAGTTGTTTTTTTCTATGACCTTTTGTTGCTCTTTCCCTGAACGGTGATTATATCGATTTTTTGTACTTTTTTAGTGAGATTGTTTTACTTTATTCTACTTGTTTTATTTTACTTTTTGTTTACTTTGTTTTGGTTTGTTTTTTACCTCTCTTTTCCCTCACCTCCCTCCATACCAGTTGTTATTAACAGTTTCTATTAATCTCCAGGTACTGGTTGCCAGCAATTGTGGGGATTGGTGACTGTTCTATTGGCGTTTTCTCCTGACACTTATATTTTGTTCCCCTTTTCTCTCTTATCCTCTTTCTTTTCTCTCTGACTTTTTTCTCATCCTCTTTTCTTCTCCTTCTTCTCCTTTTTATTTTTTTATTATATTTTTTGTTTGTTTATTTATTTATTTATTTATTTATTTATTTATTTATTTATTTTCTCCCTCTCCCAATTTGATTTTGGCATTTCCTTTTTTTCTTTTTTCCTCATTTTCCTTTCTTTTTTCTCTACTTACCCCTAATTTGTCTTTCATTGGTGGTCACCTTATTTGTGATTATTAACATCCTAAATACATTTCCACTGAGTGCCTTGTGAGCTGTACCTGGTCGTCTTGTAGTTTGTGCCTTTCAATCAACGTAGGAGGGAGAACTACATAACCAGACACCCGGAGAAGAAAGACCATGGCAGAAAAAGAAACAGTCCACATAAGACAGAAAGGCAGGTTTCACCAGAAAAGGAAGTAAACAAAATAGAAGCAGAAATAAGCCTGCCACAGAAAGAGGTCAGAGAAATGATCATAAGGTGGATGAAAAGAATGGAAGACAACATCGATAAGGTGAGTAAGAGCCAAGAGGAAATGAAGAAGACCCAAGAGGAGATGAAGAAGAAGCAAGAAGAAATGCAGAAGAAACTAGGGGATGTGCAGAAAAATCAAGAACTAATGAAAAATTACATCACTGCTATAAAGAACTCAATAGAAAGTATCAAAAGTAGACTAGAAGAAGCAGAGGACTGCAGCAGTGAGCTAGAAGACACAGTAGGAAAAAATACCCAAGTACAGCAGATTCTAGAAAAAAAAATTAAAAAGCAAGAGGAGAGCCTAAGGGAACTTTGGGATAACATGAAACAAAACAACATCTGCATAATTGGGGTTCCAAAAAGACTGGAAACTGAACAAGGATTAGAGAACCTGTTTGAATAAATAATGACAGAAAACTTTCCCAATATAGGAAAGAAAAAACCCACACAAATCCAAGAAGCTCACAGAGTCCCAAGCAAAATAGACCCCAACAAACGGACACCAAGCCACATTATAATTAAATTGGCAAACACCGACGACAAAGTAAGAATCTTAAAAGCAGCCAGAGAGAAACAGAAAGGAACCCCCATAAGACTATCTACTGATTTCTCAACAGAAACTCATCAGGCAAGAAGGTAATGGAATGAAATATACAAAGTCATGCAAAAGAAGGGTTTGAATTCAAGAATACTGTACCCTGCAAGACTCTCAATCAAAATTGAAGGTGAAATCAGAAGCTTCACAGACAAAAAAGGACTAAGGGAATATATTACTACCAAACCAGCAATGCAAGAAATATTAAAGGGTCTGCTGTAATAAAAAGAAACAGGAAGCAAAGCAGGAACTCAGGGGTAAGGACTCAAAATGGCAACAGATAAGTACTTATCAATAATAACTTTAAATGTAAACAGATTAAATGCTCCAATCAAAAGACATAGGGTAACCGATTGGATAAGAAAACATGATCCATATATTTGCTGTGTGCAAGAAACCCACCTCAGGAAAAGAGATGCACACAGATTGGGGGTGAAGGAATGGAAGATGGTATTTCAGGCAAAAGGAAATGAAAAAAAGCAGGGGTTGCAATACTTATATCTGATAAATGAGATCTCAAAGTGAAGGACATAACAAGAGATAAAGAAGGCCACTTCATAATACTAAAGGGAACAATCCAACAAGAAGTAATAACTCTGGTAAACATAAATGCACCCAATATAGGAGCACCTAAATACATAAAAAAAAACTCTTGGGGGATATTAAGGGAGAGATTGACAGCAATACAATCATAGTAGGAGACTTTAATACCCCACTGTCACCATTGCACAAATCCTCTAAACAAAAAATCAGCAAAGAAATATTAATCCTAAATGACACACTAGACCACATGGAATTAATTGACATATTCAGAACATTTCATCCCAAAGCCACAGAATATACCTTCTTCTCCAGTGCACATGGGTCATTATTAAAGAGAGATCATATGTTGGGTCATAAGAAAAGTCTCTTCAAATTCAAGAAGATAGAAATCATATCAAGCATTTTCTCAGACCACAGTGGCATAAAACTGGAAATCAACTATAATAAAAACAATAGAAAGAAATCTAACACATGGAGACTAAACAGCATGCTATTAAACAATGACTGGGTAACCAAAGAGATCAAGGAAGAAATAAAAAACATCATGACAACAAATGATGATGACAACACAACAATACAAAATTTATGGGACACTGTGAAAGCAGTCTTGAGAGGAAGTTCATAGCCCTACAACCCTACTGCAAAAATACAGGAAACAATGGTAATAAATTACCTAACCCTACAACTCAAAGAGCTAGAAAGAGAAGAACAAGAAAATCCCAGTGTAAGCAGAAAGAAGAAAAGAGTAAAGATCAGAGCGGAGATAAACAACATGGAGACCAAAGAAACAATTCAAAACATCAACAAAACCAAGAGCTGTTTCTTTGAAAGGATAAACAAGATTGATGAACCTCTCTAGCCAGGCTCACCAAGGAGCAAAGAGAGAAGACCCAAATAAACAAAATCAGAAATGAAAGAGGAGAAATAACAACAGACCCTGACGAAATACAAAGGATTGTTAAAAAATACTATGATCAACTCTATTCCAACAAATTGGACAAACTATAAGAACTGGACAAATTCCTAGAAAAATATAACCTTCCAAAACTCAATGAGGAGGAATCTAAACATCTCATTGTCCAATAACTATGGAAGAAATGGAAGCAGTCATCAAAAAGCTTCCAGCAAATAAAAGCCCGGGACCAGATGGCTACACAGGAGAGTTTTACCAAACATTCAAGGAAGAATTAAAACCTATCCTCCTCAGACTATTCAAAAACATTCAAGAAGAAGGAACACTTCCAAACACCTTCTATGAAACCAGCATAACCCTAATACCAAAACCAGATAAAGACAAAACAATGAAAGAGAATTATAGGCCAATATCTCTTATGAACATTGATGACAAAATCCTCAAAAAAATTCAAGAAAATCATATCCAGCAGTACATCAGAAAGATCATACAGCATGACCAAGTAGGATTCATCCCAAGATTGCAGGGATTGTACAATATCCACAAATCAATAAATGTGATACATCACATAAACAAATTGAGAGATAAAAATCACATAGTCATATCAATTGTTGCAGAAAAAGCATTTGACAAAACCCAACTCCCTTTCTTGATAAAAACTCTCAGCTAAGTGGGAATAGAAGGAGCATACCTCAACATCATAAAAGCCATATATGATATACCCACAGCTAACATCATACTCGATGGGCAAAAACTAAAACCATTTCCCCTAAGAAAGGGAACAAGACAGGGATGACCACTCTCACCTCTCCTGTTCGACATAGTACTGGAAGTATTAATCATTGCAATTAGACAAGAAGAAGAAAAAAAAGGCATCCAAATTGAAAAAGCAGAAGTAAAGCTGTCCTTATTTGCAGATGACAGGATATTGTACATAAAAAACCCAAAGGACTCCATTCCAAAACTCATTGACTTAAATAATGAATTTGGCAATGTAGCAGGATACAAAATTAATTTTAAGAAGTCTGTGGCATTTCTATACACTAATAGTGAAATTACAAAAAGAGAAACTAAAAAAGCAATCCCATTTACCATCGCCCAAAAAAAATTAAGATACCTAGGAATAAAAGTAACTAAAGAGGTAAAAGACCTATATGTAGAAAACTACAGGACACTGAAAAAAGAAATAGGGAAAGATGTTAAGAGATAGAAGAGCATACCATCCTCATGAATTGGGAGAATCAACATCATTAAAATGTCCATACTACCCAAAGCAATCTATAGATTCAATGCACTACCCATTAAAATACCAACAACATACTTCACAGACCTAGAAAGAATTCTTCATAGATTCATCTGGAACAAAAAATGACCACGAATAGCCACAGCAATTCTGAGAAAGAAGAAGAAAGTAAGTGGGATCTCAATACCAGATTTCAAGCTATATTACAAAGCAACTGTTCTAAAAACAGCCTGTTACTGGCACAAGAACAGACATATAGACCAATGGAATAGAATTGAGAATTCAGATATCCACCCAAACCACTATGCTCAATTAATATTTGACAAAGGAGGCATGAACATTCAATGGAGCCAAGATAGCCCCTTCAATAAATGGTACTGGAAAATTGGACAGATACATGCAAAAAAATGAAACTGGACCACCAACTTACACCAAATACAAAAATAAACTCAAAATGGATACAGTTCTTAAACATTAGAAGGGAAACCATAAAATATTAGCGGAATCCACAGGCAGCACAATCTCAGACATATGCCAAAAGAACTTCTTCACTGATACTGCTCCAATGGCAATGGAAGCTAAAGAAAAAATAAACAAATGGGACTACATCAAAATAAAAAAGCTTTTGTACAGCAAAAGAAACCATCAACAAAACAAGAAAGACCACTGTATGGGAGAACATATTTGCAAATGTTATCACTGATAAAGGTTTAATCTCCAAAATCTACAGCCAACTTATACAACTCAATAAAAGGAAGATGAATGATCCAATAAAAAAATGGGCAATGGACCTAAATAGAACCTTCTCAAAAGACGACAGAAGGAAGGCCAAGAGACATATGAAAACATATTCAAAATCACTAATTATCCGAGAGATGCAAATCAAAACGACAATTCGATACCATCTTACACCTGTCAGAATGGCAATCATCAACAAATCAACAAACAAGTTTTGCCGAGGATGTGGAGAAAAAGGAACCCTTGTGCAATGTTGGTGGGAATGCAGACTGGTGCAGCCACTGTGGAGAACAGTATGGAGTTTTCTTAAAAAACTAAGAATGGATCTCCCTTTTGACCCAGCAATCCCACTCCTAGGAATTTATCCTAAGAAATTACAAACACCAATCAGAAAAGATTTATGCACCCCTATGTTCATAGCAGCACAATTTACAATAGCTACAATTTGGAAATAGCCTAGGTGCCCATCAGCAGATGAGTGGATCAGAAAACTGTGGTACATCTACACAATGGAATTCTATGCTGCCATTAAAAAGAAGGAATTCTTACCATTTGCAGCAACCTTGTTGGAACTGGAGAGCCTTATGCTTAGTGAAATAAGCCAGTCAATGAAGGAGAATCACCACATGCTCGCCCTCATTTGTGGATAATAAAGAACATTGTAAACTGATGAACAAAAGGATAGATACAGAGGCAGTAAAGCATCAAACAGACTGTGATATTATAGCAGGAAGATTAAGGAGAGGTGGGGTAGATAAGAGATCAATCAAAGGACTTGTATCTATGCATATCAGCATAACCAATGAACATAGACCTTGGGGGGTTGGGGTATGCCTGGGAGGGAGGGGGGGCAATGGGGAGATATGTATACATGTAACACAATAAAAAAAAAAGAAAGAAAAAATCAGGACAGAGACAGAAAATTTTATTGGCTGCCCTTCAAAAGAGGAAGCCACCCAGGTCCTACCAGGGGAAGAGGAAGAGCCTCTGGTTCCCAGGCCATCTCCATATTCACCACTGGCCCAGGACCAACCGCCCCCACTGTTCAGGACTCCCAAGTCAGTCATTCAGCGGTATCCCTGCCAGAACCCCTTCTTCCCCCACTCCCATCCTTTTCCCTCCCAATCTGCCTTTCTCCCCTTCCAACCCCTTTAGTCCACCCCTTACTAGATAGGGAACGACTTATGGGGAGAGTACCCATAAGAATGGACCCTCAGCCAAGACCGGTTTGGCTCAGTGGATAGAGCGTCAGCCTGCGGACTGGGAGGTCCCGGGTTCAATTCCGGTCGGGGGCATGTACCTTGCTTATGGGCACATCTCCAGTGTGGGGTGTGCAGGAGGCAGCTGATCAATGTCTCTCTCTCATCGATGTTTCTGACTTTCTCTCTCCCTTCCTCTCTGTGAAAAATCAATAAAATATATTATATATAAAAAAAAAAGAATGAACCCTCAGACTGTTCCCATCCTACCCCTGAGAAAGGCAGGGCCCCCAGGAGAATCAAACCCATCTTTCTCGCAGAATCCCCAAGGGTTGATCTCCCTACTGAAGTCTGTCTTTTTTACCCATCAACCCACTTGGGAACTACCAGCAGCTCTTACAGACCCTTTTTACCTCTGAGGAGAGAGAGTGAGGGCAGAAGGAAGGAAACTGGTCCTTGGCCCTGACAGACCCTAGGCGAGTGGAAACGGTATTCCCCAGCGTGGCCGGGTTGGGATTTTAATGATCCCCAGGGAAGGGAAGCCTTAGACCAGTATCGCCAAACTCTACAGGAGCATCAGGGCGGCAGCCTGGAAGCCCACTACCCTGTCCAAGGTGTCAGAAACCACTCAAGGGCTGAACAAGAGCCCAGCCACCTACCTGGAGCAGCTGTGTAAAGCCTATTGGGAATACACAGCCATAGATCCAGACACTCCAGAAAACAGGCGGGCCATAAATGTAGCGTTCATGTCCCAGTCAGCCCCAGATATTAGGAAAAAGCTACAGAACTTAGAAGGATTTGAGGGGAAGTCACTATCTGAGTTGGTTGAAGTAGCCCAGGAGGTTTTCAATAATCGAGAAGACCCAACTTAAATCCAAGGATGGCTAAGGTCCTCCTAGCAATGAAAGAGGGAAAAGGAACCAAGAAGGAAGGGCGCCGCAGTGGGCGAGGCCCCCCTTGATGGAAGACCAATGTGCCATTTACAAGGAGAGAGGGCACTGGAAGAATGAGTGCCCGAAGACAGGAGGAGGACGAGCCGCCCGGATCCTGGAGGAGGTATGGCTGGGGATAATGGGTGTGTTCCTGTTAACATTGCCATAGGAGGAAGAATACCAGCTGCATGAGGAGCCCAACAGGTCGTCCAGCTCCTTACTCCCAGTTCTATGAGCGGAGATACCGCAAGTGTGGGCCAAAGACAACACTCCCAAGCTGGCTGCTCACCAACAATCTATAGTTGTCCAACTCGTGAGTAGTGCCGAGCCGGTTCAGGTTAAACAATACCCCATAAGCCAAAAGGCGTGGGTAGGAATTGCCAAGCAGGGAGACTCCCCCATAGTAAGGGGGAGTCTAACTGACAGAACGGCTAAGGAGGCAGCCAAAAGACCAATAGGGCCACTGAAGATCCTAGTGGCCCTGCCAGACTCTCCTCCTTATACAGAGCAGGAACAGAAGCAGGCAAGAACTCAGGGAGGATGGCTGGTGTTGCCTGGGGAGCATATTCCTCTCCCCTACATGCCCCCCCCCCCAAAGTTTGACTTACGTAGCCCTTTTGGCAAGAAGGAACCGCCTGGTCCGCAGGGGGCTCAAATTCTCAGATGGATATGGGTGTGGGATTAGGGGTGCCAAACAGGAACTGGGAAGAACCCCCGCGTATGCCTGTCCTTGACAACCCCGCATTCCCCTCTTTAAGTGTGGGGACCATGAGGACTTCTACTGTGGCTAGTGGGGATGTGAGATGTTTGCCCAAGGGTGGGCCCCCAAGATGTTGGACAGGGATGCCAGGTTTACCCAGACTCAGCCAGGAGACTGCCAGGTTGTGGGATGCAATCCCCTAACGATTCAACCCATCAATTACTGGTCAAGGGGGGAAATGTGGGGCCTGCAGTTGTATGTTTCAGGGTATGACCCAGGAGTGTTGTTCACAGTCCAGCGGAAGGAGACTCCCAGGCCACCCAAGCCCATTGGGCCTCTGGAACCCCTTGCACCCACGACGAAGGCTCCGACGCCGGGCCCAGTGTCCTGGACAACAGGCAAACTGCTGAAGGGAGATCCCCTTGCTCCTGTTCCCAGACCAGAGGCTAACGAAGTAATATCCAGCTTTGATATATTCTCCCCTTTGGACACCTCTTTCCGCCTGCTGAATGCCAGCTCCCATTGACTGCTGGCTATGCTTGAACCCTGAGCCCCCGTACTACGTGGGAATTGGAGCCATGGCTGAAATTGGAGCGGACCCAGGATCACTCTGGAACATGTCCACGGACAATAAAGAGACTGATCAGCTGTGCCCATGGGGACGTGGAAAACAGGGAGTAACTCTAGGAGAAGAGGGGAGGGACTTTGTGTACACTCCTGGAAATATGATCTCAAAACATCCCTATATGCGGGAATTGTAACCAGACAATCCGGATACCTGAGAAGCTTGGTACCTAGTAGCTCCAGGAGCTTGGTGGGCATGCACCACTGGTCCTTAGGCCTACAGACAGGTAGCGAGCCTGGACTGTGCATGCTCACCCATATCCTACCCCAGGTGTACTACTATTCGGGAGAAGGGAGGCATGAGCACTTCTTAAATAAGCCCTGGAGAGTTAAGAGAGCTCCAGCGTTAATCCCTTTGCTAGTAGGTTTGGGTTTAGTGGGCTCCACTGCTGTAGGCACAGCAGCCCTAGTCACGGGACAACAAAACTATAAGGAATTAGATCAGCAAATAGACCAGGATTTAAATACCCTAGAGAAATCTATAGGAAAATTAGAAAAATCTGTCAGGTCTCTTGCAGAAGTAGTTTTACAGAACAGGAGAGGCTTTGATCTATTGTTACTGAAGTAAGAGGGGCTTTGCCTAGCTCTAGGAGAAACCTGCTGTTTCTACACCAACCATTCTGGAATCATAAAGGAGAGCTTGAGTCAGTTGCAAAAGAGGCTAGCTGACAGAGAGGAGGCTCGAAAGAGAAACTGGTACAAGAACTTGTTCTCATGGTCCCCTTGGCTCACCACCCTACTGACTGCCATAGCAGGCCCACTATTACTATTACTTATAGGCTTAATCCTTGGGCCAGGCCTCATAAGATGCTTATTTAATTTTGTACAGGATAGGATACAGGCAGTAAGACTGATGGTCTTACATACTTCAGTATTCCCAACTAGTAGATACTAGTAATGAATCCAGAGTTTAGATTCATTCCCAAAAGACCAGTAGGAAATGAAATAGGACCTTAAGAGCATTCATCTCAGGTAAAAACAGTTGTTTGACCTGTAAGCTCACATAAATCCATCCCACATCACAAAGGTTATTCTCCTGTGCCTGAGAACAAGAACCATAAAAAATTGATTTCAGTTGGCTCAAGTGGCTCCAGGAATTGAGACTGTAGATGCCCTTTAGAGATTATTAACTTTGCTCAATTTTGCTTCTGTACAATCTGCTTTCGCAAGATAGGTTCACATTCCAAAGTCTAGCAGGTTGTGGCTGGGAGATAAGGAGCAGTCAACAGGAACAGTTGCAGTCCATTGAAACCCACCCCCCTCGGCTGTTCTCGGAATTTAGAAAATTTTGTGGTTAAGGCCCTTAAAAGGACTGCCTACACCTGGGATGGCGCGGTCGTGAGTGTGGATTCCACCTGCGTGTGGTGCCCTCTCGGCCATCGCTGGCCAGTTCAATAAATCCTTACTTGCTTATTACCCACTTAAAGCCTCCGTGGTCATTTGCAACTGGTTGGGGAAGTCGCCCCACAACAGTGTAAGGTAATAAATACCTCATTGTTTTAATTTGCATCTCTCAGATGATTAATGAATTTAAGCATTTTTCCATATATCTCTTGGCTTTCTGTATGTCCACTTTGGAGAAGTGTCTATTTAGGTCCTTTGCCCATTTTTTAAATTGGGATTGTTTGTCTTCCTTTTGTTAAGTTGTATGAGTTCCCTATATATTTTGGAAAGTAGCTCCTTATTGGAAGAAACATTGGCAGTACACTTTAATTTTATTGATGGTTTCTTTTGCTATGCAGAAGCTTTTTGTTTTGTTGTAGTCCATTTATTTATTTTCTCCTTATTTTCCTTTGCCCTAAGACAGTGGTCGACAAACTGCAGCTCCAAAGCCTCATGTGGCTCTTTGGCCCCTTGAGTTTTTAGTAAAGGCCAGCTTAGGAGTACCCTAATTAAGTTAACAGTTGTTAACGAAAAAAACCATTGAAACCTGTAAAGAATTCTTGTGAGTTTATTTGAGCCAAACTGTCGACATATGCCGGGAAGCAGAACCTCAAAGAATTGAGATAATGCTCTGGAAAATGGCGGTTACATTTGTATTTATACATTGCAATCAAAGGAGGGACATAGGTGAGTTCATTGGTGATAGATTAAGGAGGTAGGATAAAGCACACAGAGGAAACTCCTGGGATTGGGTAAAAAGTAAAATGATGGACACATACTTTGGTGGGTGCAGGAACAATTAACATGATAATGAAAGAATTGATAGCATCTATCCTGGTGCCCATCACATTTGGTTGTGCCCCAGGGGTTCCAGAAAAATGGAAGTTACAAGCTACCCAGATATTTCAAGGGTATGTTATCATAGATGCAAAAAGACAGATAGGTTCAATTGAGATTAAGGTTGATCTTGTCCGTGAAGATACTCGCCGAGGATGTAACTGCCCACCATAACTGCGTTTAGTTAAAGTTTAATTTCAGACCATCCTTGTGGTAACTTTAGGTCTCTTGAGTTTGCAAGACTGTCATGCAGGCCTCCCCTGAGCTTGTCAGGTCAGCATGTGGCCCCTTTCATCCACACAATGTATCTACCTATATAGTTTAAGTTTAAAAAATTTGGCTCTCAAAAGAAATTTCAATCATTGTACTGTTGATATTTGGCTCTGTTGACTAATGAGTTTGCCAATCACTGAATTAGACCAATAAATAACATATGAACGTTAAACTTTTAGAGCTGGCAAGTCAAATATTTAGCATTTCCTAGATTAATAATACTTTACATTTCTAAGAATAAATTTCAAAAATACAAGACATAATTAATCAATAACTTCAATTCTGTCCTCTAGGTTTTTCTCATGAGGAAGCAAACTCAGATTATTGAACAAGTTTTTATCATTTGATTAACAGCTCAGCCTATCTGTTTGACCTTTTTTTTTTTTTTTTTTTTTTTGGAGACACCTTCATTTTTATTTTAGGTTGCATATTCTAGGTAAAAGACTAGAAAGAAAATGAGGATGTAGTGTAAGAGTAAACTGGAAGAAATGAGATATTAGCAAAGATGTTAGTGTGGATCCAACAAGTACCATTAATTTAAAAATTATAAATATTTGTCATATGTTAAGACTTCCCATGTTTAGGTGGAAGAAGGATGGTTTTTCTTTAAAAGTTGTTTATATAACAAAAATACAATTTTTCAGGAAATATAATTCTAATGGGAAGTATTGTTTTATTCCAATTCAATTAAATCTGAAAATTATTTTTAGTAAAAATATAGAAGAAACTCAGAAATTAAAACTTGTACCTTACATTTTAATTACATAAATGTTGTGGAGGGGCAAGGACCAGACTGTGTTCCCCCCATAAGGAGTCGAATTAAGGTCAGGGTGACCTCAGGCCTAGAGGCAGTAAAACCAGGAACTGGTGGTTTTAGTACACAAACACCAGGTGCCTGAGGCACACCCAGCTCTGAGAAACCACAGGGTCTGACAAAGGACCCCTAAGAAGGACATCTGCATTCCAAGCTGCTTGCTTAATCAGAGTTTAGATAAAGAGTAATGCTGAGTCCTCCTGCGCTGAGGATAAAAGGCACTTGCTGCAGAAGTTCAGGGCTCTCGTGCTTCCCAGCTGTGTCAGTGGAACCATGAGCCCAGACTCGAGTTCATAATAAAGGCTTCCTAAATTTTCCAATTGGCTGTCTGGTGGTCGTCTTTCATGGGTGGGTTCGAGTCCCACCTGGGTTGCCCTACAACAATGTCTCACATTCAAAACTTATCAAGCAGTCTGTAAGCTTTTAACTAAATACCACCATGGCATTTTTGTGCCTTGGGCAAAGTAGCCACATAAGTACTTGGTGACTGGAAGAACTTGGGAGGAAGATTTTCCTGAGAACTTGCTATATTGTGGAGGGGATTCCCCCCACCCCCCCAACACTTCTCTTCATTGCTGGACCCAATGAGCAAAGAAGGCAATGTGTGCCAGCACTTTTCAGCCTGCGTGGGTAGGCAGACACCCTTAGTGAACAAGGAAACAGAAGCCAGAAACTCAGGAGGCCAGGAAAAAGATGCAGCATTTCCTTTTCCTCTGCACCAAAACGTAGCTCTGTCTCCCTCTCATTTTCCACTTAAATAAAATAGCTTCATTTTGATAAAAATAAGTCAGAGACTGAACGTGCACTACACAGGTAGGGCATGCTGCATTTTTGTTCCGTCCCTCAGAAATTAACCAGTGGTGGCTAGGAAAAAGAGCTCCACAACAGAACCCCAGAACAAGAAAGAGAATGATGCTTGGTGATTGCAACTGCCCCATCAGATGATCAGCCACACATTGATCTGGTGGTTAGAAGGGCACAGTCGACTGGCAGACTCCAGAGCCAATCTCCCAAGCTGTAGCAGCAGTGTCTTTCCATCATGCCTGACCATCAAAAGGCCAGAACTCTTCCTGGGACTGGGCAGACTTGTATGCACGTGGTGTTTGTGTTGAAGAAGAAAACACTGGCAGCAGAGAATTCTGGTTCCTAAAACATTCTTTCCTCTTTTCTTGGATGGGAATTTCCATTCTGTTCCATATCAGCTTATGAATTGAAAATTTATTTTCTTTAAAAAAGGATCTGAGGAACAGAACTGTGTTTGATGTTAACAAATTGTACGAACACAAGACTTAAGAAATAAGAATAGATGCTGCCATGATGGTGTAGCTACTTGAAGGCTGCAAATTCTCCATATCCCCCTGCCTGGATGGGTGTTTTTGAAGAAGCACAAGCATATAGACTAAAATCCTTTGTTTGGAAGCCACCCTGATTCAAGGAGGGTTCTGATGCACTGCGGTGAATTTTTGGCAATGAGCAGGCCGACAGCTCAATAGAGGCAAGAATTTGGGGAAAGAGTGGTCTCTCATCTCTTTTCTTTTTTTAGGCACTCTGCCATTAATCTCTTCATGGCTTTTGGACAGTTACTTCGTACCTTACTGAGATCTGGAGATAGATATCATCGTCCCACCATAAAAATTATCTGTCCCTGTTGTTGATGTTTGAATAAGGTAACTGTCCAGTCATCAATTCATACAGAACAATCCCAAATGCATATACATCTGACTGAAAGCTATAAGGATTTTTGTCTTGCATTCTGATTACTTCTGGTGCCATCCACAGAATGGATCCAGACAACTGTTCAAACTGATGGGACCCACTCCAACAAGATTTCACTGTGGCTAGACCAAAGTCACCTCTTTTTACTGTGAGGTCTTCATGAAGAAAAATATTATTATTCTTGAGGTCTCTGTGGATGATTGACTTGGCGTGTAAGTAATCCATGCCCTGTGCAGTCTGCCGTACAATATCTATAAGTTTGATCATCTCAAATTTGGTCTCAATGATGTGGAGATGGTGATACAAGATGGAGCCCTCACACCACTGGGTAACAATAGCCAGCTGTGGCTTTGTTGAATAGCCCATGAAGAGTAGAATATTCACATGTCGAGTTTTCCTGAGTACTCCTATTTCATTTTTGAAGGCCTGTAACTGCTGAGGTGTAGGTGCTGTCACATTCAACATTTTCACTGCCACATCACCATGCCACTTCCCCTTGTAGACTGTCCCAAATGACCCGGAACCAATTCTTTGTCCCACTGTGATCTGCCCATCAGGAATCTCCCAGTCGTCACTTGAATCCCGTCTACCAAGTGTTTTCATTCGATTCCTGTCTTCTGAGGATGAAGATGATTTTCTTTCCCGCTGAGGTCCTGGAGATTTCTGTAATGCTTTCACATTAGTCAGTGAACCAGGTAATGAGGCAGGGGGAGTGGCAGATAAACCTGTAGTTGACCCTCCATCACTACGAAACCCTTGGACTCTAATCAAGTCATCAATATTGACAGGTTCTATTGTGTTTATATGCACATTTGGAGCCAATGAGGACCAATCTCGTTGTCCAAACTGATTTCAATGATCTTCATCTGCTGGTCAGAAAGGCTGTGGAATTGGAATGGATTTTGAAGGAGACGGACTGGTGAGCATTTGGGGCCCAAAAGAATTGGAGGAGTGTGTGGAAGGGGATATCCAGATGTAAGGGTAGTCTCTGCAAAGGAGGCCTCCTCCTGTGGTATTGGGTGGTGTTCAAAAAACTTAGAGACAAACAGCAAATCAAGTTGGTCATAATTAACACACATCAGTGGAACCTCTGTACTACAACGCTGGTGAAATTTATAACCACATGTTTGACAGCGGAAACCCTGGAAAAGCAGCTTTCCACAAAAGTCACAAAATGCTAAGGTGAAAAAAGTTTTCCGTACAAAGTTGTGTGTTGTAAGTGGTACATTTTCCAATACTTCAACATGCAATTCCTCACCAGTAAGCCAGGAAATAAATATCAGTGTCCCGTCCAATTGGTTTCTTCTCTCCATCCTGAATTCTGTAAACAGCACAGCACTCTGGGATTAGACCTCTCATCATCAATGCTTTCTTTAGACTGTCCCAAACTGTAACTCCACACCTTGCAGGTACCACTGTCCTCTGTTTGTTGGGCAGGAAAACTCTAACAATAGGTTTTTGTGGTGACTTAGGGTTGCTCCGAGACACATCTGTGGGATTTTGAAAAACTGAAAGAGATGAAGGTAGCACTGAAAGGCTAGAAGAGGAAGAAGATGTAACGGTGTCCGTTGATGCAGAGCTAGAAACAGAAAAATCAGTTCCATTCCCCAGGGATTCCAATAATTGCTGTTCTCTTTGTTGGAGGGCATCTAGCTTGCTGGTGTATTCTTCATAGGCCTCCAGATATATTGATGGTGGATTATGCTCCCCACCAAATTTGTCCAATAATGCCTCTGTATGCTCTTGTGTCGACGTAATCATTTGTTTGATATTCCACAGCTCCTCGGGGATGGCAGGATCCGCAGCCGAAGAGGCCGCGGCGCTGGCGCCGGCCTCGGGCTCCATGTCCCTGTTGAACAGAGCCTGGCCCTACTCCCCGCCGCCGCTGACGCCACTCAGCGCCTCAGTCTTATCACCTATATCACCTAGAGCCGGGGCTCTGGGTGGGGAGGGGGAAGGGAGGCGGAGGGTGGGGGGCGGGGGGCGGCGGGAGGGCGCTGGGCCACCTCTGGAACCGGCCGGCCCGCGGCCCCCAACGCAGCCAAGCCTGAGGGGATTGGGGGAAGGACGCTAGGCGGGCTCTGTTTGACCTTTTAAAAGGACCATGATTTTTCTCTGCTCCAGGGGAATTGAGTAGCAAGCCTGCAGGTATTCAAATGCAAAAATTGTCACATTCTTTAAAGATGGCTGCTGGCAG
This sequence comes from Lasiurus cinereus, assembly GCA_011751065.1. NCBI lineage: Eukaryota > Metazoa > Chordata > Mammalia > Chiroptera > Vespertilionidae > Lasiurus > Lasiurus cinereus. The sequence continues at coordinate 1,023,371 of JAAGEH010000044.1, read as the reverse complement.
GAAACTGGTTTCAAAGGCTTTTAAGAGCTTGCCTCCAAAACCAGTTTGGCTCAGTGGATAGAGCGGACTGAAAGGTCCCAGGTTCGATTCTGGTCAAGGGCATGTACCTTGGTTGCAGGCACATCCCGGGGGCGTGCAGGAGGCAACTGATCGATGTCTCTCATGGATGTTTCTAACTCTCTATCCCTCTCCCTTCCTCTCTGTAAAAAATCCATTAAAAAAAAAAAGTTTGCCACCACGGGAAACTGATTTACCTGTCTTGCTGGGGAAGGGCCTCTACCCCTTCCTCCATTAACAAAGGGCGTAGCCAGCCTTTATCTGGACTATTTAGATTTTGGTAATATACTTTTCAACAATTTCTGGGATTCAAATCTAATTCCAATTATTTTAAAGCATTTTCATTTGATAAATTCTATAACAGACAATTTTACTGATTTTCTTGATGCCTTAAAATTTAACTTTTACCAAACATTATTATGGAAATGCCAATCCTGTTACAGCTTGAACCTAGCCTGTGTCTTTTCCTTTGGGTTCAATTCTGCCATTTTTCTTAGGGGAAAAAAAAAACAGTTCTGGGTTTTTCATTTCTATATCTTTTTTTAGAGAGATTCCAACTGAAAACAATCTAAATGTCCAAAGTCAGACCATGCTCGTATTTTGTCTTACAGCTAGATTCTCTCCCCATGAGCACAGAAATTCCAGACACATTTCTAAATTTTTTAAAACTTTTTTCATGGCGAGAAGGAGATTTAAATTAGCATACTGGGAGAGTGGCTTTCTATATTGGATTGCCAAGTGTCTCCCTTCCTCCACAACGTGCTTACTCTGGGGGAAATTTCAGTAACAGATCTGGCCATCTATCTTTTCATGCTTAATAGACAAAGACATATCTTAAGCTTTTTCTTTCTTTTTCACTTTCTGAAGTAATAACTAGCACCCAGTTTGGCCAAGTTTTGCATTTCCCTTGAGTTCTTCTATAATTTTTAAGCAAAACCTTAAGTAATCTCATTGCAGGAGAGCAGATAGCTCTGCCCTCTCCTGCCACCTTTGAATCTCTCCAAACCAGAGGCGGTCTCAGCAGCAGAGTCTCATTTCTTATTACAGACTTTAAATTCCAAATACAAATGAAGATTTTAATTTGAACAAGAAATCACATTCCTTAGGCATGCAAACCAAAAGTCTATAATAAAGTTTATTTTACAACCTAATTCTTTCCTATTAGCCTGGCGGAAAAAAAACATTACCAGCCTACTTACAGATCACGATTTCTGCAGCTAGTTGTAGGCTTTGCGTGTGCTGAATTTCCCTCACTTTTTCAGTGGTATTTTCCCCACTTTTTTGGTGATTTTTTTTCCCCACCTGTTTGGTGAATTTTCCCCCTCTTTGCTCTAGGCGAAAATATCCCCTCCAGATTTCCCACGTTGAAGGCGCCAGATGTAGGAACTGATGTTTGGGCTCCAGTTTTTAGTGTCCCAAGTTGGGCTGCCAGTTGCAAGTGTCCTGCATGGTTCAGGATTCAGAGTCAGGGTTCGGATTCTAGAGGAGGCTGCACAAAAATGAAAAAGACTAGGAAATATTAATTTAGCAATATTGGAGGACAGGAATTTTTCTGTCATTATTTCTTCAAATAGGTTTTCAGTATCCTACCAGGAAGAGGATTCCTCTTTGCTCCGGCCTTGTAATCCTTTCTATTAAGGTTGGGGATCCACCCATAGCTAGTAATAGCCAATCAGTAAGGACTTACATAAAACTAACAGGTAGAAGTTGCTCAACTAGACAGTGAGTGGTTGGCTCGACCTTTCAGAGTTTCAAGGTGTTAGGGTCAAAATGCTCACCGCTCAAAGGAAGACTCCAAGAGACGTTCTCATGCAAACAGCAAGGGGTTTATTGCAGACCAAGCATGCTGGGGCTCACAACGTACTCTGAAAGCAGAGCAGAGGCTGAGAGCCCCGAGTCGATACAAAGTCAAGCTTATATACTATGTGACAAGCAACAGGGTTATACAGAGGTCAACACAATTTTATTTCCTTCATTCCTGCACACATTTTACAATCTGCAGTCTCCACATACATCTGGTTACCATGGGGTTACGATAACGAGATAACAGGATGCGGCTGGTGATTATCTCTGGGCCAGCCTCCTGGGACATCTGGACTATGTCTCCTTTCGCAATCTAGCTACAGGCTGTCTTGCTGCATAAGATTAACAACCTGTGCCTGGGTTGCAGCATCCTGGAAGTTTCCACCCTGTTCTCAACCCTGAGACTGCAATAATAGGATGTAACTGGGGGATATAATTTTAAGCCGAGCTGTGTTAACTCTTTCCCAGCCCAATCCTGATTTTTGCAACCTTACAAAGGTTGACCAGCCTTCCCGGTTCCTTGTCCACACCTCTCTGCTAGTGAGGACAATGGGCAGCTTCCCACAGTAGTCTTTTAAAATTTTAGCCCCTCTGATAACATTATGGTTTTAATTTGTACTTCCTTAATACCTAGTAATGTTGGCTATCTTTGATTATTTGCTATCCTTTTATCTTCTTTGGTGAAGTCTCAGTTTAAATACTTTGCTTATGTTTAAATTGAGTTTTCTTTCTCTTTTTTTAATTTATATTTTTTATTGTTGATGTGTTATAGGTGACTCCAGTTTAACCCCTTAATCCCCATCCTCCCACCCTGACCCACCCCCAGGTCTTCACCATGCTATTACCCATGTCCATGGTCTATGCATGTAAGTATATAAGTTCTTTGGTTTATCTCTTCTCCTCCCTCCAACCCCACATTAAGGAAACTGGGTTTTATTTTCTTTTTTCTTTCTTTCTTAATAAATCTTTATTGTTCAGATTATTACAATTGTTTCTCCCCCCTCCCCACCCCATAGCTCCCTTCCACCCGATTGCCAGCCCACCCTCTGCTCTTACTCCCCCACCCCACTGTCCTCATCCATAGGTGTACAATTTTTGTCCAGCCTCTTCCTGCACCCCCCACAACCCTTTCCCCCTGAGAATTCTCAGTCCACTCCTTTTCTATGCTCCTGATTCTGTTTGTATTCACCAGTTTATTCTGTTCATCAGATTTTTAATTCATTTGATTTTTAGGCTCACTTGTTGATAAATACGTATTTGTTGTTCCTAATTTTGATCTTTACCTTTTTCTTCTTCATCCTCTTCTAAAAGAATACCTTTCAGAATTTCATATAATGTTGGCTTGACAGTGATGAACTCCTTTAGTTTTTTCTTGTCTGTGAAGTTCTGTATCTGACCTTTAATTCTGAATGATAGCTTTGCTGGGTAGAGTAATGGTGGTTGTAGATTCTTGCTATTCATCACTTTGAATATTTCTTGCCACTACCATCTGGCCTGCATAGTTTCTTTTGAGAAATCAGCTGACAATCTTATGAGTGTTCTCTTGTAGGTAACTAACTGTTTTTCTCTTGCTGCTTTAAATATTCTCTCTTTGTCTTTTGCTCTTGGAATTTTAATTATGATGTGTCTTGGTGTGGTCCTCTTTGGATTCCTTTTGTTTGGGGCTCTCTGTGCTGCCTGGACTTGTAAGTCTATTTCTTTCACCAGGTGCGGGAAGTTTTCTGTCATTATTTCTTCAAATAGGTTTTAGTATCTTGTTCTCTCTCTTTTTCTGGCACCCCCATAATTCTGATGTTGGTATGCTTGAAGTTGCCCCAGAGGGTCCTTACACTATCTTCATATTTTTGGATTCTTTTTTATTTTTCTTTTCTGGTTGGGTGCTTTTTGCTTCTTTGTATTTCAAATCTTTGACTTGTTTCTTGTGATCTTCTAGCCTTCTGTTGGATCTCTGTATATTATTTTTTTATTTCAGTCAGTGTATACTTAATTTCTAGTTGGTTCTTTTTCATATCCTCAAGGGTCTCACTAAATTTATTGGCCTTTTCTAGAAAATTCTTGAAAAACCTTATAACCATGGATTTGAACTCTATATCCAGTTGTTTGCTTTCCCCCATTTCTGTCATTTGTGACCTGATTCTTTGTCTCTGCATTTTGGCTGCTTCCCTGAGTTGATAGAGTGGCTTTGTGTGCTAGGTGTCCAACAGGGCCCATTTATCTGAGGTAGACACTCTTGGTGCACCCCTTTGTGGGTTGTGTGCACAGTCTTATTGTAGTTAAGCCTTGATTGTTGTTGGTATCACTGGGAGGAACTGACCTACAGGCCAATTGGCTGTAAGGATCAGCTGTGTCTATGATGAGAGAACTTCTATGCTGGAGACAGCCTTATGAGGCAAGGCTTGCTTCCATGGGCTTTGGTGTTCACTGAGTCTGCCCGCTGAGTGTGTCCCTTATGGATCTGAGGAGTTGTAATCTGGATGAAACTAGTCTGACTCCTGGGTACATTGGCTCTTGGATCTCCAAGGAGGTGCTAATTTAGCCTCTGTCTGAGGCCACCCTGTAGGAGCTACAGAGAGATCTGCAGATTCCTCTTTTTTGTTTGGGTTTTGGAGGTGCACAGATGAGGCCAGGACCTTCTTTTGGATGTTCTGGGTCTCACTGACTCAGCTGCAAGTTTATTAGGTAAGTTTAGATTTCAAAGGAACAGGCCATTCATATGCAAAAGCCTCTGCACACAGCTTGGATGGGGCAGAGTCTCAGGGCAGAGCAAACAGCAATGACTTCCTATCAGCTCTGCCCTAAGAGGCCCCCAATTCTCAGTGGTAATCACTGCAAGCACCTCTGAGAGAAAGCCGCCCTCGAGTTCTGCCCACTGTCAGACAGTCCAGTTTCTCCCCATGTGAGTCTGGGTCCCTCCTGCTTGAAAAAGACAGCCACATACTCAGTTGTCAGGCCTCTCCGTACATGTGCCTCTGTATCTCTGCCTTTACTTCCACAGCTCCTCTGAGTCTCAGTGTGCTTTTCTCTTTCCTTCTAGTTGTAGAATTTCCATTCAGCCAGTCTTCCTGTGGTTCTGGATGATGTCCATTTTGTCTTTTAGTTGTAATTTTGAAGTGGTTGTGCTAGGCAGCAGTTCAGGTGTTTACCTATGCCACCATCTTGGTTTCTCCTCTAGAAATCTGGGTTTTCTTATTGTTGATTTTTAAAGATTTCTAGTAAATCTTAGTTGCAAGTCCTTTATCAAATATGTGATTTGTAAAGTTTGTCTCTCAATCTGTGACTTGTTTCCTCTTCTCTTAAACATATTTTACATGAAGCAGAATTTAAAATATTTTGATAAGGTTAAATTTTATGCTTTTTTGTTATACCTATAAAATGTTAGCCTAAGATTTAAGTCTATGGTCCAATTTTAGCATCTTTTAAAAATGATCACATTCTAGGTCTTGCTGGTTTGGTTCAGTAGATAGAGCAACGGTCTGCAGATTGAAGGGTCCCAGGTTTGATTCAGCTCAAAGGCACATGACAGGGTTGTGGGTTCAGTTCCCAGTAGGGGGCTTGCAGGGAGCAGCTGATCAATGATTCTCTCATTGATGTTCTATCTCTCTCTCCCTCTCCTTTCCTCTCTGAAGTTAATACAAGTACATTTAAAATAAATAAATAAAAATATTAACACTCTAGCTTCAAGTAATATCATATCACTTTACATATAGTTGTTGTTTTTTTAATTGACTTTAGAGATAAGAAAGGAGGGAGAAAGAAACATCAGTGAGAGAGAAACATTGATCAGAAAGACCTGCAACCCAGGTATGACTGGGAAATGAACCTGCCACCTTCTAGTGTACAGAATGACACTAGAGCCACACCAGCCAGGGCACTTCATATGTGGTTTAAGGACTTTACAACACTTTATCTCCATTTCTCCTCTCCCAGAGTTTGTGCTCCTGTTGTCTTACAGTTAACTTTCCTACCTGCTATTACCTCACAATAGATCATTATTATTTGTGCCTTAAACAATAATATTTTAAATAATACCCTCCTCTTACTTAACTATATTGTTAGCATTGCTCTTTGTCACATTGTGCAGATCCAGATTTTCACCTGGTGTTACTTCTAGTTCATTTGAAGAATTTCCCCTTACATTCTTACAATGCAGGTTTGCTGATGGTGAGTGCTTTCAGTTTTTGTCTGGAAAATTCTTTACTTTGCTTTTGTTTTTGAATAATATTTCCATTAGGTATAAACTTCTAAGCTGAATTTTATTCAGCACTTCAAAGATATTGCTTCATTGTCTTTTTACTTGCATTGTTTCCAACAATTTGGGGTAATTGGGACTGAAAAGCTCTTTCTACTCCTGGCAAAGTTAACCTATTACAATGGTGTTAACGCTTTCTGTATTTGTCTTTTTTCCAGCCTCCTCTCATATTCTTCTTCCCTATTTTTCTCTACATCTCTTAGAAAATATTAGAGATTGATTACAAAAGACTTTTTGTTTGTTTGTTTGTTTGTTTGTTTGTTGTTGTTGTTGTTTTGGTCATTCTGGTCACCTGTTGGGGACATTTAGCTTTACTGACAAAACAGGTAAGTGTAATATCAAAGAGGGGGAAATCTAAAGGACTCCTGTGTTTTTTTAACTTACTCCAGAAAATTTAAAAGACACACAAAACTTTGTTATATAAATGTGAAATATTTTTCAAGGAAACACATTTCCTGAAATTTTCTTATGGGCTAGAAAATAATTAATAAATTAGGCTATAACATCTTTTATATTTAATGGAATTCTTTTATACATTTAAAATAAATAAATAAAAATATTAACACTCTAGATTTAAGTAATATCATATCACTTTACATATAGTTTTTTTTTAATTGACTTTAGAGATAAGAAAGGAGGGAGAAAGAAACATTAGTGAGAGAGAAACATTGATCAGCAAGACCTGCAACCCAGGTATGTGCCCTCCTTTCTTATCTCTAAAGTCAATTAAAAATATATATATGTAAAGTGATATGATATTACTTGAAGCTAGAGTGTTAATATTTTTATTTATTTAAATATACTGAATTGGCTCTAGTGACTATTAGGAACCTACATAAAAATAAAAATAAGAAAAAATATAAGAATTTTTAGAAGATAAAACAGAATTGGACTTTTGAGACTTTAGTATGTCATTATTATCCTAATAATTTTTGAGCTAAGATGTTTTTAACTTTAGACATTTAATATCCTATATAATAAAAGAGTAATATGCAAATTGACCATGACTCCAAGCCACAAGATGGCTTCCCCCAGGTAGACACAGATGGTCTGCAGAGAAGGGCAGTTGTGAGCAGTTAGGGGTGACCAGGCCCGCAGAGGAGGGCAGTTCATTAAGACCAGGCCAGGAAGGGAGGGCAATTGGGAGAGGACCCAGGCCTGCAAGGGGAGGACAGTTGCAGGAGACCAGGTCAGCAGGGGAGGGCAGTTGGGGGACACTAGTACTGCAGAGGAGGGCAGCTGGAGGGGCATGCCTGCAGGGGAGAACAGTTGGGAAGGACCAGGCCTGTAGGAGAGGGCAGTTGTGGGTAATCAGGCCAGCAGGGGAGGGCAGCTATGGGTGATCAGGCAAGCAGGGAGGACAGTTATGGGTGATCAGGCAAGCAGGGATGCAGTTGGAGGTGACCAGGCCTGCAGGGGAGGACAGTTAGGGGTGACCACACTGTCAGGGGAGGGCAATTAGGGGTGCCAGGCCAACAGGGGAGGGCAGTTAGAGGCAATCAGGCCAGCAGGGGAACAGTTAGGCATCAATCGAGCTGGGAGGGGAGTGGTTAGGGGGTGATCAGGTTGGCTGGCAGAAGTGGTTAGGGGCAATCAGGCAGAGGCAGGTGAGCAGTTGGGAGCCAGCAGTCCTGGATTGTGAGAGGGATCCCAGATTGGAGAGGGTGCGGGCAGGGCTGAGGGACACCCCCACCCCCATATACAAATTTCATGCACCAGGCCTTTAGTCCTGTTATAATAAACAATATATCTTGGAAGTTCTCTTTGATAATATCTTTTCAAAATTTAGATTTTAAATTCTGAATATCAAAACTTTAGGATGTTTCTTACCTTAAAACTATTTTGGAGTTTCCCAATTAGTTACTGATTTACAGTAAAGATTTGCTTTGGCTCTGGGTAGAGGATGCAAGACATAGCAGCTGTCACTTCATGCTCCACACTACACTGAGCTCAACGCAGCAGCCAGGCTGCTCTGTCACATGTTTGGATGAGGAAAACTAAAGAAACAAAACCCCATCAAAAATTTGTTTACTGTTGTATTGATTTTTAAAATTTATATTTATCTTGTTTTTAATTTATGGAGGTGATATTGGTTAGTATGGTCATATAGGATTCAGGCCCCTTTCACCCTATTTCCTCTTCCCTCTTGTAACCACCACCCTGCTGTTTGTGTCCACAAGTTTCAGTTTTATACCCCTCATCTGACTGAAATCATATGGCTCTTCACTTAGTGTAATATGCTCAAGATCCACCCATCTTGTTAGAAATGGCAGCATTTCATCATTTCTTATGGCTGAGTAGTATTCCATTGAGTATATATATCACATATTTTCTATCCAGTCCTCTATTATGGAACACTTTGGTTGTTTCCATGTCTTAGCCACCATGAATAATGCTGCAATGAACATAAGGTGCATATGTCGTTGCCAATACATGTTTTCCATTTTGGGGGGTATATACCCTATTGTCTGTGTCCATGAGTTATGCATATAAGTTCTTTGGTTGATCTCTTCCCACCCACACACCCGCCCCTGCCTTCCCTCTGGATCTATGTTTCCATGTCTCTGGATCTATTTTGTTCATCAATTTATTTTGTTGATTAGATTCCACATATGAGTGAGGTCATATGATATATGTCTTTCTCTGACTGACTTATTTCACTTAGCCTGATACTCTCCATGTCCTTCCATGCTGTCTCAAAGGATAAGAGATCTTTCTTTTTACTGTTGCATAGTACTCCAAGGTATAAATGAACTACAGCTTTTTATCCACTGATGGGCACTTGGGCTGTTTCCAGATCTTAGCTATTGTAAATTGTGCTACTATGAACATAGAGATGCATACATTCTTTTTCACTGATGTTTTGGGTTTCTTAGGATATATTCCTAGAAGTGGAGTCATTGGGTCAAATGGCAGTTCAATATTTATGTTTTTGAGGAAACTCCATACTGTTTTCCATAGTGGCTGCACTACTCTGCATTCCCACCAGCAGTGCACTAGGGTTCCCTTTTCTCCACGTCCTCTCCAGCACTTGTTACTACTTGTTGATAGTAGCCATTCTGACAAGTGTGAGGTGTTATCTCATTGTAGTTTAATTTTTTTCCCCTTTATTGATTTTTAGAGAGAGAGGAAGGAAGAAGCTTAGATAGATAGAAACATCAATGAGAGAGAAATATCATTGATTGGCTGCCTCCTGCACACCCCCAACTCAGGACTGAGAACACAACACATGCATGTGCCCTGACCAGGAATTGAACCAACCAGTGACTTCTTGGTTCATGGGTCAACACTCACCCAGTTAGACACACCAGCAGGCTCTCATTTTAGTTTTGACTTGCATTTCCCTAATAGCTAGTGAGTTTGCACATCTTTTTCTATATATATTGGCTGTTAGTATTTCTTCTTGGGAGAAGTGTATTTTTAGGTCCTCTGGTCACTTTTTGATTGGATTGTTTGTTAGTGTTGAGTTACATGAGTTCTTTATATATTTTGGAAATTAAACCTTCATCAGAGCTACTAACTGCAAATATCATCTCCCAGCTGGTTGGCTGATTCTTTGTTTCATTGTCAGTTTATTTTACAGTGCAGAAGCTTTTTAGTTTGACATAGTCCCATTCATTTATATCTGCCTTTACTTCCCTTGCTTTTGGGGTCAAATTCATAAAACGTTTTCTACAACCAAGGTCCGTATGTTTGGTACCGATGTTTTCTTTTATGTAACTGTTTATTTCTGGTCTTATATTTAGGTCTTTGGTCCATTTTGAATTAATTTTTGTACATGGGGGAAAATTGTAATCCAGGTTCATTCGTTTGCATGTAGCTTTCCAGTTTTCCCAGCACCATTGATTGAAGAGACTACCTTTACTCCATGTGTGTTTCTGGCTCCTTTGTCGAAAATTATCTGTCCATGTCCATGTGGTTTTATAGGTGGGCTCTCTGTTTTGCTCCAGTGATCTGTGTGTCTGCCTATGCCATGCTGTTTTGATTACCATATTTCTGTAGTATAATCTGAAGTCAGGTAGTGTGATATCTCCAGCCTTTTTTCCCTTAGGATTGCTTTGGCTTTTGGGGTCTTTTGTGGTTCCATATAAAGCTGATTTCTTTTTATATTCCTTTAAAAATGATATTGGGATTTTGATGAGGATTGCATTAAGTCTGTATATTGCTTTGGGTAATATGGTCATTTTAATTATGTTGATTCTTCCAAACCATGAACATGGGATATTTTTCCATTTGGTGGCATCTTTTTCAATCTCTTTTAATAATGCTTTGTAGCTTTCAGTATATAGGCCTTTCACTTTCTTTAGTAAGGTTATTCCTAGGTATTTCATTCTTTTGGTTGCAATTGCAAAATAAATTATTGTTTTTCTGAGGCTTTGTTGTTAGTACACAGGAAGGCAGTGGATTTTTGCACATTGATTTTGTATCCTGCAACCTGACTGTATTTGTTTATTGTTTCTAATAGTTTTTTTTTTGGTAGAGTCTTTAGGGTTTTCTATATATAGAATCATAAATCCAGATTTTCTTTCTTCCCTATTTGGATGCCTTTTATTTTATTTTTTTCATTTAAATGCCTTTTTAAATAATTTCTTCATGTTCACAGAAGTCTCACTGACTATTTTTATATGTTTAAGGTCCAGATGCAATGCATATCGTATAAAAGACAGCACTTATTGTTTACCTTCATGAATTAACCCTACATACCTTTAACTCTACAAACTTCTGCATAACATTTAGACAAAGCTCAGACACGCAGCATGCCTAGCCCTCATACACACACACACACACACACACACACACACACACACACACACACATCTCTAATCACAGGTATATAGGGTGTCAATATACTATAACTAGTGGCCCAATGCATGAAATTTGTGCATGGGGAGAGTGTCTCTCAGCCTGGCCTGCACCTCTCCAATTTGGGACCACTCAGGGGATAACCGGAGACATCCCTCTCACAATCCAGAAGTGCTGGCTCCTAACTACTCGCCTGCCTGCCTGATTGCTCCTAACTTCTGCCTGCCAGCCTGATTGTCCTTAAGTGCTCCCCTGCTGGCTTGATTGCCCCTAACCACCTTTGCCTCCCGGACCCAGGATTCCCTCCTCCAACCAACCACAGGAACTCTGGATCCCAGCTTCCCTCCCTCTGGTCAGCCATAGGTGCCCAGGCCGACTGCAGCCACAAGAGATGGTGGGCAGGTAGCTTCGCCAAGTGCTGGCACCCGGGAGTGGGTGGCTTCTCTACCAGGCTGTAGCCAGCCACAGGTGTTGGCACCTGGACAGCAGGCTGGCAGCTTCTCTGTCTTCCCTGGGATACAGTGTGGGTGACTTCTTTGGCTGGCTGGCTGCGGCTTGGGATCATGAGGCAGGTGGCTTCTTCATCTTCAGGACCACACCCACCCTCAGGCACTAGGGCCCAGTTTCTCTGTCTCCCCCAGGACATGGGGCAGGCAGATGTGAGGCTTCTGCTGCTGGCTGCAGCCTGAGATCATGGAGCAGGCTGCTTCTCTGTGGACTGCAGCCAGCCTCAGGCACTGGCACCTGACTTCTCGGACCTCCACAGGCCCGGAGCAGCTGGGGGGTGGGCTGCCGCCATGGTTTCAGGTTAATTTGCATACTCATTCTGATTGGTGCTTAGCAGAGTGGTGGTAATTTGCATGTTTCTCTTTTATTAGTGTAGCTAACCTCTATGTAAACTCTTGCCTTATTGCTCTGGCTTGGCCTTCCAGCACTTTGTTGAATAAGAGTGGTGACAGTGGGCATCCTTGTCTTGTTCTTGATCTTAGAGGAAAAGCTTTCAGTTTTTCACCATTGAGTGAGATTAGCTGAGGGTTTATCATACATGGCCTTTACTATGTTGAGTACTTTCCTTCTATTTATTTAATAATAAATGAATGCTGTATCTTATCAAATGCTTTTTTTATATTATATCTACTGATAAAATCATATGACTATCCTTTCTTTTGTTAATATGGTATATTACATTGAATGATTTGTGTATGTCAAACCATGCTTGTGCCCCCTGGAATAAACCCCACTTGATTAGGCTGTATTATTTTTTTTAATGTATTGTGTTTCATTTACTAGTGTTTTATTTAAGACTAGAGGCCCAATGCACAAAATTCGTGCAAGAGTAAGTCTTCCTTCCCCTGACTGCCGGCACCAGCTTCCCTCTGGTACCCAGGACCTGGGCTTTCTTCCAGCTGCCGGTACCTGGGACCCAGGTTTCTCTCTGGCTGCTGGCAGGACCCAGGCTTCCCTCACAGCCCCAGCTTCGTCCAGAAGGTCATCCAGAAGGGCATCCCATCTAATTAGCATATTGTGCTTTTTTATTATAGATTTTTGCATCTGTATTCACCAGAGATATTGATCTGTAGATTTCTTCTTTTTTTGTTATCCTTTCTTGATTTTGGTATTAGGATTACATTGTCCTCATAAAATGTGTCTTCTTCAACTTATTGGAAGAGTTTGAAAAGAATAGGTTTTAAATCTTTGGATGTTTGGTAGAATTTGCTGGTGAAGCCATCTGGTCCTGGACTTTTTTTGCGGGCGAGTTTGTTGATGGTTGTTTCAATTTCCTCACTGCTGATCAGTCTACTTAGATTTTCCAGTTCTTCAAGAGTTAGTCTAGGAAGGTTGTATGTTACTAAGAACTTATCCATTTCTTTTAGATTAGTGAACTTGGTAGCATATAGTCTTTAATAATATTCTAGTATGAACCTTTGTATATCTGTAATGTCTGTAGAGACCTCTCGCTCACTTCTGATTTTGTTTATATGGGTCTTTTCCATTCTTTTTTCCTTAGTGAGTTTATGCAGAGTTGCATATCAAAGAACCAGCTCCATGTTTTATTAATATCTTGTATAATCTTTTTGATCTCTATTTCATTCAACTCTGCTCTAATTTTTTTTTCTTTCTTCTGATGACTTTGGGTTGCTTTTGTTCTTTATCTAGTTCTTTGAGATGTTAGGTTGTTTGCTTGGGACTTCTCATTTATTGAGATAGAACTGCAATAATACAAACTTCCCTCTTATTACTGCTTTTGCTGCATCACAGTTTTTATGTGTTGTATTGTCATTCTCATTTGTCTCTATATATCTTTTGATCTAATCTTTTACTTCTTCTTTGACCCAGTCATTTTTTAGTAGAATGTTGTTTAATCTGGTTGCATGCATATATGTTAAGAAGTGTTATGTTTTCTTGATGTAGTGATGCCTTTATCATTATAAAACATCCATCTTTGTCTCTTCTTAGCTTTGTTATCTTAAAATATATTTTGTCAGATATAAGTATGGCTACACCTGCTTTTCTGTGAATGCTTCTTGCTTGGAGAATAATTTTCCACCCTTGTACTTTGAATCTACCTTTGTCTTTGCAGCTTAGATGTGTTTCCTTAATGTATTGTTGGGTTTGGTTTTTGTTTTTTTTTTAATATATTTTATTGATTTTTTTACAGAGAGGAAGGGAGAGGGACAGAGAGCTAGAAACATCGATGAGAGAGAGACATCGATCAGCTGCCTCCTGCATGCCCCACACTGGAGATGTGCCCGCAACCAAGGTACATGCCCTTGACCGGAATCGACCCTGGGACCTTTCAGTCCACAAGCCGGCGAACTATCCACTGAGCCAAACCGGTTTCGGCTGTTGGGTTTGTTTTTTGACTCTGCTACTCTGTGCCTCTTTATTGGTGAATTCAGTCCACTTACAGTTAGGGCAATTATTGATTAATGGGGATTTCCTATAGCCAGTTATATTTTGTTTTCTGGTAGCTCTGTGCCTCCATTGATTCTTTCCTATGTATTTCTGTCTGCTGTTTTTGTTTGCTAGTATTCACACTTCTTTCCTCCTTTTCTTAAAGCTACGTGTCTCAGTTGTGTGTGTGTGTGTGTACCATTAGGTTTATGGAAAAGAAATTTCCATATATACAGTAGTCTTTTTTTTTTTAATGCATCTAATTTCCATCATCCTTTGCAAAATCAGACCTTTACCCCCTCCCCTTTCATGTTTTTATTGTCACAAATTATCCCTGTTTAAAATTAGTTGGTGATCTCATTCATAGTTTTGTGACCTTTTAAAAAATCTTTTCATTCATAAATATTTTTTATTGATTTCAGAGAGGAAGGGAGGGAGAGAGAAAGAGAAACATGAATGATGAGAGAGAATCATTGATTGGATTCCTCCTGCATGTCCCATTAGGATTGAGCCCTCAACCCAGACATGTGCCCTGACTGGGAATTGAACCAGGACCTCCTAGTTCATAGGTTCAGTGCTCAACCACTGAGCCATGCCAGCCAGCTTATTTTGTGACCTTTTTGTTCTCTGTTTCAGATAAAATAACTCCCTTGAGTATTTCTTGCAATGGGGGTTTTCTGGTGATAAATCCTTCATCTTTATCTCTGGAAAAGTCTTTATTCCACCTCATATTTCAAGGGTAACTTTGCTAAATATATTATTCTTGGATGGCAGCTTCTTTCAGTAGTTTGAATATTTGGTTCCATTCTTTTCTGGCTTATAGAATTTCTGCAGAAAAGTCTGATGATAACTTAAAGGGCTTTCCTTTATAATTAGTTTCCTTACATCAAAGTCTGATGATAACTTAAAGCTCTTTCCCCTTACCCTCGCCCCCTGGCTGTCTTGAGAATTCTTTCTTTGTCATTAATTTTTGACAATTTTAATACAATGTATCTTGGAGAAGGCCTCTTTGGAAGGAGGTACTTAGATGTTCACTTGCTTCTTGGATTTGAGAGTCTAGCTCTTTCTATAGGTTTGAGAAGTTCTAATCCTCTATTAATAGACTCTCATTTCCATTTCCTCTTTTTCTGGTATGCATATTATTTTGGTACTAGTGGCCCAGTGCACAAAATTCTATATACCTTTTGATCTAATCTTTTACTTCTTCTTTGACTGCAGGGGGTGGGGGCGGGGGGACCGTTGGCTCCTAATTGCTCACCTGCCTGCCTGCTTGATCACCCCTAACTGCCTCTGCCTCCCTGCCTGATTGCCCCTAACTGCCTCTTCCTGCCTTCCTGATCACCCCTAACTGCCCTCCAATGCTGACCTTATCTTGCCCCAAAGTGCCGCGCCTGCTGGGGTTGCCCCCAACTGCCCTTCCCTGCTGGTCTGATTGCCTCTAATCCCCTGCTTGCCTGATTTTGCCCCCACTGACCTTTCCTGCCAGCTTGTTGCCCCTAACTGCTTCTATCTAGGTCCCCCATCACCATGGCTTTGTCCAGAAGGAAGTCAGATGTCCAGAAGATGGCCAATTGACCTGGTCTAATTAGCATATTACCCTTTTATTAGTATAGATAGATTATATAGAATAGGATTGCTTATATGGAAAGGGAGCCTTTTTCATCAGGAGATGCTCTTGGCAGATGAAATACATAATCCCTATATCTGGTATACACTATACTGCCAAAGCAGTCATTAAAAAATTGAACTGCTTTCTTACACCTTACACCAAACAGCTGTTGCCCTTAAAACCCCTCCTCATCATTCATGTTTCTCTTTCTCTCTCCCTCCCTTCCTCTCTGAAATCAATTTAAAAAAATATTTATGTATGAAAAGATTTTTTAAAAGATCACAAAACTATGAATAAGATCAACAACTAATTTTAAGCAGGGATAATTTGTGACAATAAAAACATAAAAGGGGAATGGGTAGGTCTGAATTTGCAAAGGAGGTTGGAAATTAGATGCATTCAAAAGAAAAAAAGACTACTGTATATATGAAAGTTTCTTTTCCATAAACCTAATGTTACACACACACACACACACACACATAACTGAAACACATAGGTTCTGTCTTTGTAGTTCACCCAGATTAGGTTCTGATTGGTCGATTCTATGCCAGTCAGTGTCAAAAACTCCATCTCCTAGGCAGCCATTGGCTCCTGACACTTCACCCAGTTTTGGTTCTGACTGGTTGGTTTCTATGCCAGTCAGCATCTCTGGGCCTATCTCTGGACCTGATCAAAGAGGCAGTGCTGATTAGCAGTCCTTCAGAGGCCTGGAGAGAAACAGAGGCATGGCTGCTGGTGAAGCCTGGAGAGAAAGAAAGAGGCAGCAGCTGATCAACAGCTGCCATTCTCTGCAGGCCTCTCTCTAGGCCTAATCTGCAGCACCCTTGGCAGTCAGTGCTGGGTCACCATGGCAACCCAGCACTAATTTCTGGTGTTAGGTTGAACCTTTCTATAGAGTTAGGTAGTTCTTATAGAGTTTTTTATATTTTTAAATGCTCAAGTCTCTCTCTTATCCTCTCTCTGTAATTTATAGATTTATATCTTTGATATCAATAATTCTTTTCTCCATCTAGTCTAGTCTATTTCCTATGCTTGCTAGTTTATTTTTGATATTTTTTTATTGAGTTATTCATCTTCAGAATTTCTGTTTGGTTCTTTTTTATAGTTTCAATCTCTTTGGTTAAGTGCTCATTTTCTTCATTTGTTGTCTGAGTGCAATCAATTAATTGCCTGTTAGTTTTTTTTTTTCTTGTATCTCATTGAGTATTTTCAGAACTTCAATTTTGAATTCTCTGTCATTCATATCCCATATATCATATGTTCAAGTTTGCTTCCTAAAGACCTTTTCTTTTTTTTTTCTGAGCTTCCTCACTATTTTTATTATTCATAGTATTTTATGGATTTGTTCTATGTCTAGGTATCTGTGTATGAGTGCCATTTCTCTACTACTAGAGAAATTTATGCAAAGAGGTCTTTCTATTATTTTCCAGTAGGTGCTGCTGAATCACAAGGTGTGTTTTTTTGTTTTTGTTTTTTAGCTTTGTGAATTCCCACAGCTTCTCTGGCTGCCATCAGTGTAGCTGTGATGTGTTGGGGTGGGGTGAGCTGGAGTAACTCTGCTACCTTCTTTGTTGGTAACGATGGCCTCAGACCTCTGCATGGTTTTCCCTGTGTACTAACTGGGACCAATTATTATACCCTTTGTTCAGGGAAAATTGTGATTCTATACTTGGTTTTGGTTTTACAGATAATGTGCTCTGCAGCCCAATACTAAGGTTGAAGGGAGTTGGCCACTGGTTGATTACAGGATGGCAGGACGTTGTTGCTTTGTTTCTCTGACTGGAAGGCCAACTGACCAACAACCATAGCATCAGCCCAGTGCTGTGTTTTTGCCCAGGTCTCTGGACTCAGCCACAGCTCATATTGCCTACTCCTGCAGGAATACCCACTGAATCTTTCTTCTCTTGGCTGAAGGGAGCACCAGCCATAAACTGATTCCTCCCCTATCTGGTTTGAGGCCAGCCATGAGCCCTGGCTGATGGGCTGCTTCACTGATCTTAGTCCTTCTTTTTTCTCTTCTCTCCAACTTGTTCCTACTTTCCCACCTTTAGATGATTCAATATGAAGATCTCTCAGGTGTGCCTTTATGTTAAGCATGGAATTTTTTGTTGAGTCATAGCTGTTCAAATTGTTGAAACTTCAAGGGAAAAGACAAGGGGACCTTTCATGCTGCCATTTCTCCAACATCACTCAAGTTGTTTATTTCTTGTCAGCTATAGATTTCCAGTTGGGATCTCACACCTAGTCCAGTAAGTTTTAGCTCTGGCTCTCTGGGTTGTTGAAACACTTAAATGATACAATGAGTTTAAAGCACTTATCTCCATGCTAGCATGTTCATTAGTCCTTAATAAGCAAATATGACATTGAGTTGAACAGAACATATTTCCCACTGTTGTCCCAGAAAAGGTGATGCATGAAATACTACTTTCCTTATGTTTTTAAAACCTTTAAGCAGCAGTGCCAACACTGTGAGAGAGAAAACAAAATCTCTGTCTTTTGATTGGAGAGTTTAGTTGTGTTGTTTTTTTTTTTTATAAAAAGTACTAGAGGCCCAGTGCATGATTAAATCGTACACATGTTGGGTCCCTTAGGCCTAGCCTGCTATCAGGTCCATGTCAATCGCCCCGCGATGCCTCGCATGCTTCACAGACACTGCCATCCCTTGCCGTCCATCCGGATGCCAGGTTCTCACCTTCACCAACTTGGAGGATGCTTGTAGGCAGCAGCCCTTTGTGGAGTCGCTCTTGGCGCCCTCTCCTTTGGCCATGACCCGCTGGCCACACCATCTGGTATCGGGATGCCAGGATGTTCTTTTGCTCTGCTGGCCTCTGCTCCATCTGGCCTCGGGTAGTAACACTGCCACTACCACAGTTGCAGCGCAAGAGACTGCAGACTGGCAGCAGATGCAAGTGCATACTCCCTTACATTCCCCTCGCACCTCTTAAAGGTTGGCCCTGCCCTCTTGAATTCAACCAACCCAGAGCCCTGCTGCCCTACCTCCAGCCAATCTGCTCACCCACTGGAGCCTCAACCCCCATCTTCCCCACCATCCTGGAGGCTCTCAGTCTTTTGAGCCACATTCTGAAGTCCAAACCTTGCAATCAGGTGAAGGTGGGGAGAGCCACTTAACACTCACCAGGAAACTGAAGTCTGAGGTTGAGTGTGACCACATCTCCACTCTGTGTTCCCTGACATGGAGCCCGTCCTGTTCCCTTCACATCAAGTACTCAGGTCCCACCCTTCCTGATGTCAAGGGCCTATTCTGCCTCATCATTGGCTGCCTCTTGGTGATGTGTTGTGATGGTGTGAGGGCATCATGGTGTGACAGCATGAGGACCACTTAGGCTTTTATTAGTAAGACTAGAGGCCTGGTGCACAAAATTCATGCATGGAGGGGTGTCCCTCAGCCCACCATCTTCAATATGGGATGCTTTGGGGGATGTCTGATTAGGCCTAAACTGGCAGTCAGACATCCCTCTCACAATCCAGGACTGCTGATTCCCAACCAATCGCCTGTCTGCCTGCCTGATTGCCCCTAACCACTCCCTTGCCAGCCTGATCAATGCCTAACTGCTCCCCTGCCAACCTGATTACCCCCAACTGCCCTCCCCTGCTGGCCTGGTCCCTCCACAATTGCCTTTCCATGTTGGCCTGCTTGCCCCTAACTTCCCTTCCTTGATAGCCTGATCACTCACAACTGCTCTCCCCTGCTGGTCATCTTGTGGCAGCCATCTTTGATCACATGGGGGCAGCCATCCTGTGACAGTCAATTTGCATATTACCTCTATTATATAGGGTTATAGGTAGGGGTATACTTATTACTATTTTGTTAATCGTTTTCTGGCTGTTCTATACTTCTTTTTGTTCTTCCATTTTGTTTCATCTCTTGTTGTCTTCCATTCTCATTATCTTTTGTTTATTTACTATAGAGTTTTTTTTCCCTTTTGGTATATTTGCTATATGTTTTTGCCTTTGTCATTACCATGAGGCATATACTGTATATATTCAGTTTATTTTTAACTGGATAGCAAGTTAAATGTGAACACATTTTGCCCTGGCCAGTGTTGCCTAGTGGTTAGCATGTTGGCCTGAACACTGAAGGGTCACAGGTTCAATTCCTGGCCAAGGGCACATACCTGGGTCACAGGTTCAATCAGAGGGACTGGCCAGAGTGTGTGCAGGAGGCAACCAATCAATGTGTCTCACACCAATGTTTCTCTCTCCTCTCTTCCTTCCACTCTCTTTTAAAAAAAAAAATGGGAAAAAAATGCTCAGCTTTAGATTTAAAAATATATACTAATAATACTAATAAATGTGAACACATTTTAAAACTCTTTATTTTTATTTCTCATCCCTGGCTTCATGTTTTTTGTTATTTTATGCTACATTTTATATCTTTCTATTTTATCTATCTTTTTACTAGATATTGTCATTACAGTTATTTTTACTTCTTCTGTCTTATGTCTTATTATAAGTCTTTTGTCTTATTATAAGTCTGTTGCTTTCACAAAGTAGGGAAGTTTTCTGTCATTATTTCTTCAAATAGGTTTTCAATATCTTGTTTGCTCTCTTCTCCTTCTGAGACCCCCATAATGTGAATGTTGATATGCTTAAAGTTGTCCAGAGGCTCCTTATATCTTCATTTTTTCTCTCTTTATTCTTCTGATTGAGTGGGAGTTTTTTGTGGGTTTTTTTGTTTTGTTTTGTTTTGTTTTTGCTTCCTCATATTTCAAATCCTTAATTTGATTCTCAGAATCCTGTACTCTATTGTTGAGTTCCTGTAAATTATTATTTATTTCAGTTAGTGTATGCTTAGTTTCTAACTGGTCTTTTTTTCATGTCTTTGACATTTTCACTAAGATCTCCTGAAGATCCTTGAATAACCTTATAACCATGGTTTGAACTCTGTACTCAGTAGTTTGCCTGCTTCTATTTCTTTCATTTGTGACGTGTTTCTTTGTCTCTTCATTTTGGCTGCTTCCCTGTGTTTGTTTCTATGTACTAGGTAGAGCTGCTATGTCTCCTAGAATTGGTAGAGTGGCCTTGTGTAGTAGGTGTTCTGGATGGCCCAGTGGCTTAGCCTCTCTAGTCACCTGAGCTGGGCAACTCTAAATTTGTCCCAGTGGGGGCTGTGTGCACAATCCTGTAGTTGAGCCTTGATTGCTGTTGGTGTCATTAGAAAGAATTGACCTCCAGACCAATTGGCTGTGAAGACCAGCTATGACTACAGTGGGAGAGCTGCTATGTATGAGACACCCTGTGGAGCAGGACTTATTTCAGTGGGGCTGTGGTGCTCAGTGGGTGTGCTATTCGAGTGTGTCACATGTGGATGTGCAGAGTTGTAATCTGGTGTGGTCTGAAGCTGACCACTGAGTGCACTAACTCTAGGGCCTCCAGGGAGGTGTAAATTCAGCCACTGGTTGGGAGTGCCCTGGTGAGACGCACCTGTGAAGCAAGGCAGATTGGTGCTAGTGCAAGGTCTTGGGCCTTTTTTAAGTTTTATATTTATTTTTAAAATAATGCTTCATTATTGTAACTATTACATATATTTCCCATTTCCCCCCATTGACACCCTCCAGCCCACTCTTGCCCCCACCCCAGGCCTTTATCGTACTATTGTCTGTGTCCATGGATTATGCATACAAAGTCTTTGGTTGATACTTCCCTCCCACCCACCCTCCTTTCCCTTCCCTCTGAGATGCTACACTCTGATTCATGCTTCCATGTCTCTGTATCTATTCCATTAATTAGTTTATTTTGTTATTTAGATTCCACATATGAGTGTGATCATATGATACCTGTCTTTCTCTGACTGACTTATTTCACTTAGCATGATACCTTCTATGTCCCTCAATGCTGTTTCAAAGGATAAGAGATTCTTCTTTTTAACTGCTGCCTAGTATTCCATGGTATAAATGTACCATAGCTTTTTATCCACTTATCTATAGATGGGCACTTGGGCTGTTTCCAGATCTTAGGTATTGTAAATTGTGCTGCTATGGATATAGGGATGCATGCATTCTTTCTGATTGATGTTTCAGGTTTCTTTGCATTTATTCCTAGAAATGGGATCACTGGGTCAAATGGAAGTTCCATATTTAAGTTTTTGAGGAAACTCCATACTGTTTTCCATAATGGTAGTACTAGTTTGCATTCCCACCAGCAGTAAGGTTCCCTTTTCTCCACATCTTCATCAGCACTTGTCATTTGTTGATGGCAACCATTCTGACAGGTGTAAGATGGTACCTCATTGTTATTTTAATTTGCATCTCTCTGATGGTCAATGACTTTGAACATTTTTCCATGTCTCTTGGCCTTCTGTATGTCCTTTTTGGAGAAGTATCGATTTAGGTTCTTTCCCCAATTCTTTGATATGTTTGTCTTCATTTTGTTAAGTTGTATGACTTCCTTTTATTTGCTGAGAGTGTTTTTAATTATTATTACTGTTTCTATTTCATCAGTTGCTATTATACTATTCAGGTTTTCTGACTCATCCTGATTCAGTTTTAGGAGATTGTATTTTCCTAGGAATTTGTCTATTTCATCTTCAATGTCCAGCTTGTTGGTATATAGTTGTTCATAGTATTTTATTTTTTAAAAAATATTTTTATTGATTTCATAGAGGAAGAGAGAGAGAGAGAAACATCAGTGATGACAGAGAATCATTGATTGGCTGCCTCCTGCACAACCCCTACTAGAGATTGAGCCTGAAACCTGAGCATGTGCCCTTGACCAGAATTGAACTTGGAACCCTTCTGTCCACAGGCTGACACTTTATCTAATTTTTTATGTTGTAGGATTCTCTTTCTAATTCTTTATGTTGTACAATTAAATAGTTTATTATAAATTTTTCTTATTTTTTTGAGATAGGCCTATAGTGCTATGAACTTCCCTCTCAGGACTGCTTTTGTTGTGTCCCAGAGACTTTGTGTTATTGTGTGTTCTTTTCATTTATTTCCAGAAAGTTTTTGATTTCTTTCTTGATCTAATTGGTAACCCATTCATCTATAAAATAAAAGCCTAAGTGACTGTTACAGTGGAACAACCAGAATGACCGGTTGCCATGATATGCACTAATCACCAGGGGGAAGATGCTAACAAAGGAACTGTCCCCTGGTAGTCAGTGCGCTCTCACAGGGTAAGCACCACTCAGCAAGAAACCAGGCTCACAGCTGGCGAGTGCAGTGGTGGTGGCGGGAACCTCTCCTGTCTCCACAGCAGTGCTAAGGAGTAGCGAGATGAGCAGTAGGGAGCAGCAAGCAGACTGGCAGTAAGTATTGAGGGGTCCTGGACTGTGAGAGAGATGTCCGCCTGCTGGAATGGGCCTAAGCCAGCAGGCAGACATCCCCCGAGGGATCCTGGGCTATGAGACGGTGCAGGCAACTGAGGGATTCCCCCCCCTCCAACCCGCAGGGTACACTCTTGTTTAATAACATGCTGTTTAACCTCCATGTATTCTACTGTTTTTGGATATTTTAACTGCAGTTGATTTCTAATTTCATTCCACTGTGGTCTGAGAAGATGCTTGATATGATTTCAGTCTTTAATTTGTAGGGACTTGTTTTATGTCCTAACATCTATCTTTGTGAATAACCCATGTGCACTTGAGAAGAATGTATATTCTGCAGCTTTGGGGTGAAATGTTCTATAAATATCAATTAAATCCATCTGCTCCAGTGTGTTCTTTAGAGTCACTCTCTCCTTATTAATTTTTTGTCTGGAAATGTATCTAGTGAAGTCAGCAGGGAGTTAAAGTCCCCATATTATGACTGTGTTGCTGTTGATTTCTCCCTTAATGTCCTCTAGAAGTTTTAAAAAAGATATATTTAGTGATCATTGTTGTCTCTTGTGATGGTCTTCATTTTGAAATCTATGTTATCAGATAATAATATTGCCAGCCCAGCTTTTTTTTTTAAATCTCCATTTGCATGGAAAATATATTTTCATCCCTTCACTTTCATCCGTGTGTGTCTTTTATTTTTAGGTGGGTATCTTGTAGACAGCATACAATTGGGACATTTTTTTTTTTGTTTGTTTTGTTATCCATTAAGCTATCTTATGTCCTTTGGAGCATTTAAGCCATTTACATTTAAGGTTATTATTGATAGGGTCTTAATTATTGCCATTTTAATTCTGTGTGCCTATGTTTCTCTCTCTATTTCTTCTCATTACAGCAGTCCCTTCAGCATTTCTTGCAGTGCTGATTTGTTGGAGATAAACTTTAGCCTTTTTCTTTTTTTGGTCTGGGCAGCTCTTTATTTCACCTTCGATTTTGAATGATGGCCTTGCTGAATTTAGTGATCTTGGCTTCAGATCCTTGATCTCCATTACCTTGAGCACTTCATGCCCTTCCCTTCTGTCTTGTAGTTTCTGGTGTGGAATCAGCTTTATGGAAATTTCTTTGTAGGCAATAGTTTGTCTTTCTCTTGCTGCCTTTAAGATCCTTTCTTTATCTTTAATTTCTAGCATTTTAAATATTATGTGTCTAGGTGTGGGCCTGTTTGGGTTCTTCTTGCTTGGAAGTCTCTGTGCCTCTGGCACTGTGTGACTTTTTCCTGCACCTGGTTTGGGAAATTTTCTGTTATTATTTCGATTAGCTCTCTAGTCCTTGCTCACTTTCTTTTCCTTCTGGCACTCCTATATAGTGTGTATTTTTATGTTTCACATTGTCCCACAGTTCTCTTAAGCTGTCCTCCTGTTTGTTTGTTTATCTTTTTGGTTCTCTGATTAAGTGATTTTTTTCCTACTGTGTCTTCTAATTCACTGATCTGTTCCTCGGCTTCCCCTAATCTGCTGTATATTCCTTCCAATGTGTTCTTTATTAGTGCTATGTCACTCTTTATTTCCAACTGGTCTTTTTTTCATAGTTAATATCTCTTTTGTCATGCTTTTGAGCATCTTTGCCATCATTAGTCTGAACTCTATATGTGCTAATTTTATTATCTCCATTTCATTTAGCACTTCTGGAGAATTCTCTTTTTCTTTCTATTGGGGGTTGTTTTTTGTTTGTTTGTTTGTTTCCCCATTTTGGCTGCCTGTTTGGGTTTTTGTCTATGCATTAGGTAGATCTACTATGACTCCCAATCTCTAGTGAAAGAGAATGTCAGATGCTGTTTGTGACTGGTTCTGAGTACCCTATTTTGAGCTATCAGCAATCCATAGCTTGTGGTTCTCTCTACTGGGGCTGGGTGCCTTTGGAAAGAACAAATTTTGCACTACAGTCTGCTTTTCCTAGCCCTGGTCTCAGAAGCAGATCAGGCAAAGACTCAAAGCCACCAAAGATCTGATTCTGCTTGCAGTCCAATTAATACTCAGTCTTGATTTCTTCTTTTTTAAAAATATATATTTGTTATTGATTTCAGAGAGTAAGGAGAGGGAGATACATAGAAACATCAGTGAGAGAGAAACATTGTTCTTCTGCCCCCTAAACATTGTTCTTATGTCCCCTATGAACATATAGCCCCCAACCCAGGAATGTGCCCTGACCAGGAATCAAACCATGGCCTCCTGGTTCATAGAACCATGTTGACCTCTGAACCATGCTGGCCAGGAAGCATCCACATTCTTGATTGGCCTTTTGATGCTGGTCCACTATTATCCAGCCAGATTGTTGGTGACTGCCTAAGTCTTATAAAAAGTAAGTCTCATGAAGAACCTGGTGTAGTATTGCTGATTATTGTGCTTCAGGCCATGGGAGAGCTCTGTAACATGCGGCCCTAGTGTTAATTGAAGGTGGAATGAAATATGAAGATGCAGTACAATTCATATGACAAAGTGGCATGGAGCATTGAACAGCAATCAACTTCTGTATTTGGAGAAGTGTCATCCTAAAATGCCTTCTGCACTTCAAACACTCTGATGGTCATAGAAACAACTGTTGCATTCAATAAAACGAGTGCCTGATGCCATTGCCTTGGAAGTGGAACTTGAGATGGGGCCTAATTTGTCTTACATCTTAGCCGACATCTTGGCTTGGTGTATAAGTCTAATGAGGCTTCTATAAGAGTATTGAAAAGCAGTTTTACCAGCCACAAGATTGACAGGGGTGCAACCTCTATGTTTGGGTATGTTCAATCTATTTTGACAATTAGTGAACGATTCTTACTGTTCAGCATTTAAAATGTACTTATCATTTGCACCAACTGACTTTTCCTGAAATCATGCAGTGTTGAATTTTGTCTTTAAATCTATTCTAATGCCAGAACCATACCAATATATTAGAGATTTAGAAAGATTAGCTGCCAAAATATCCAGCACAATTCTTGTATATTTTTAGTTTCAATCTCAGGAACTATGGACACTCTGCACATTATGTGGTTTATCCCTTCAATCATTTCAAACATAGAAAATAGGGCCTATATGGTTATTTGCCGGTGACTTTATGTTTACATCTCCTGCATTCATAGAAGTATACATCTTGGGGCTTAGTTGCCAGCTGCTTCTCAGACATTGTGGGAGCCACAGCGAAGAAAAGGGAAGGCCTTTTATTTGTCCTTTCAGTCCTATAATTTTCCTTTCTTACAATTTTTCCATTGAGTTTTTCTGTTAATAGTCATCTAAAATAACCTATAGAGCTTTTCTATATTCTAGAATATTCTATGTGGCATAGAGGTTATCATTTTCCTTAAGATTTCACACAGCATACCTTTTCTTAGACTGGAAATACGTTTTATGATTTTTTTTAATTCTTGACTTAATTTATTAAATTGCTATATGTTGAATAAGGTTAGCTTGGATAATTTATAAATTTTCATAAACTTTCCATTCTTTAAATAGAATTAAGAAGATTGAAGACAAATGTCCTTATTTCTCATATTTAAAATCTCCTAAGTAGCCACTGAAAATATCTCCTCTTTATTCTTTCATCCATCTCTTCACCCATCACTCATTTGCATTTTAACAATGACCCCAATGTACTTCGGTCAGGTGTTATTACAGTCACCAGGAGAGGCCGAACCGCGCTCTGCGACCTCGGGCCCAGTCCTAGCTCTCGGGAGGTCGCCAGGCCGCAGAGGGGACTGGGCGCGGCACACGGTGCATATGCAGGGGATGTATCACAAGCTTGCACTGGAAACGCATGTCATCTCACTAACCAATGCCACCCCAACAAACCTAATTGGAAAAAAACAAAAAGACACGCAGAGGAGTAACAGGCCTGTAGACTCGGAAAGAGCCCTTAGAAGCAAACCCTTCAGACACAAGGTGCCTGCGAGGACGGGCCGGTCGGCCGCAGCCAGGCCCCGCGAGGGCCTCACCTTCATATCTGTGAGATATAAACATGTATTGTTTTCAATCCACTAAAGTTTGGAATACTCGTCAGCAATAGATAATACTCGGTATTCCTAGCAAGCTGTTTTTTACATTTCTCTTAGGGGAATAATTGTTTCTTAAGAAAAACAATGGTTATCGGTTTTTCTCAAGATTGCAGACTGTTATCAGAAACTATGTCCTTGAAAACCAAACAGCAGTGCTAAGATGGGTGGCTCCTTTGTCAAGTTTCTCTTTTCATCTGGAAAAACACCTGGCCTTAGGAGGCTGCCGAGCGAGTCTTTCCTCTCAGGAACCGACCATCCGTACGCACCGTCGTGGGCTGGATCTTCTTCCGGCCACTCCCGGGCTCTGCGAGCGGCCGGCCCACGTCCTCCGAGCGGACAGAGCAGCCCCACAGCAAGGCGAGACAAGGGCCATGCTGGCGCGATCCGGGGACGCTTCCCGGCCTCCTCTCCACGGTTTCTCCCAGCAAAACGGGGGAATGAGCGCCCCTCCGCCTGCGCCCCTGCTTCCGCCTCGCGCTCCCGCATTTTCACGGGCATCCCTATCGATTCTCCTAGATTTGTTCACCGATCTCCGTATCTGGGACTTCTTTGGACCAGGCAGGAGCAAAACCTTCTAGTTGGTGCCCCTCGGTGAGGAATGGATCCCAGGGTCCGGAGAGCCGCCCCCTCTCGGAGAGGAGTGCGCCCGGACCCAGGCTCGGGCTGCGTCTTCCTTCCTGCCTGGGACTCAGCAGCCGGTTCTGGTCCCGGCTGTGATTATACACTCTGGGTTAAAAGAAGGCCTGTGGCTGCAGGGCGCAACCCGAGTCTGTTTCTTGTAGCCCTCCTAGTTTCCAAGAGGAAGGAAGGAGGTTAACCTTGGTGTCAGAGACCCCTCCATTGTTCTTTGCTTTCTAAGAGAAGGTGCGCAGCGGGGTCTGGGGTCCGGGAACGGGGTGCAGAAATAGGGAGGGAAATTGGACTAGTTTGGTAGATTCCATCATTAAGCAGTCACTGGCAACGGGTTTTTAGTTTTCCTGTAAGGATCTTTATTTTGTCTTGTTTAGCTTTTTGAAAAAAAAAAAAAAAGAGGAAAACTCAGTGGAAAAGTGTCTGGGAGAATGTTTCTTACTGAGATTTCTGATTCCAGTATATTTTCATCTACACTGAATATCTACAAGAGTCAGAATTCCTTGGAAAGCGATTGTAATAAAAAATCTTAACTCTCGGTTATGACAAAGCAAATTATATTTACTTTTTTAAATGTAGATTTATGTTTCATTTAAAAGAAGATAGTTTAGATAACCCCTTCCAGAGAAGATGGGGATGTAGCTCAGTGGTAGAGCGCATGCTTAGCATGCATGAGGTCCTGGGTTCGATCCCCAGCATCTCCAGGTGTTTTTGTTTCCTAACTTGAGAAACATCATCTCATTTACCGGCGAAATGCCTTCTGCCTACTGATGCAATCATTGCCTACCTTTCTCATCAGTATCCTTTGTTTTTGTCTCCTTATTGGAAAACTATATGGGCTTCTGACTGCATTTGTGAGACCAGAGTAACTATTGTTATTCATGTGCAGTAAGTGCTTGCAGTCCCTCACTTTGAAAAGCCCTTTTATTTTTAGGTCAGTGAATCTCAATAACAGAAAAGCCAATTTCAGCAAGAGCTCTAAAGAAAACACATAGTTCCCAGCCAGAGCTGTTCAAGTATTAGATAAATCTAGTTTCTGAAACAATGACAATTCTCTCAGAAGCAGAACACCAAGGAGTGAAATAGAAACATTTGGACACAAAAATGCTTTCCTTCAGTGTTTTTGCTGGTGAGTTCACATTCCGAGAACTGGACCCCTTCTATCTTGATCATTTTTGTAATCTCAAAATTTGCCTCCCTGATTCTGACACAAACTCACTTCAATTCTTTCAAACAAACAAAAATCCACTTCCCTTTCTAAACTTGACCATTTAAGGCCATTCATGTGGGTCAAGACTTTCTTGGCCAAAATGATGGTTTATTACCTTTCCAAATCACTTGTATCGCAGTGCTTTTGCCTCAATTTCCAATTTGTAATGCCCTGTCACATTAACAAGTGAAGGAGATTCGGATACCAGTTTTCTTTGATTTTGGATTTGTTCTCAACCAGACCTTTAGCAAGGCCCCTGTGGCTATGGTTAAGTCAGAGACTACTAGTCTCACAGGCACAAGAGCTCCTTGTCAAAAAATAGGAATGGCTACCATCCTGTGTGTCAGGTCTTTAATGTTTTGGTCTGAAGCTGTACACGTTAATAATGAGGATATTTTTCAATAGATGGAGTTACACATATGTTGATATACATGCGACTTGATACCTATGTTATTTTGTTGTATTGACAGCAAGCTTCAAAACTTCATATGTCAAATATTCTGAAGGTGTTAATATCATAGATATTTTATTACTTTAATAAATCTTTATTGTTCAGATTATTACAATTGTTCCTCTTTTTTCCCCCAATAGCTCCCCTCCACCCGGCTCCCACCTCTCCCTCTGCCCTTACCTTCTCCACTGCCATTATCCTTATCCATAGGTATACAATTTTTGTCCAGTCTTTCCCTGCAACCTCCCCACTAAGATTTGTCAGTCCACTCCCTTTCTATGCCCCTGATTCTATTAGATTCACCAGTTTATTCTGTTCATCAGATTTTCAATTCACTTGACTTTTAGATTCACTTGTTGATAGATATGTATTTGTTGTTCATAATTTTTATCTTTACCTTTTTCTTCTTCTTTCTCTTCTTAAGAGTACCTTTCAGCATTTCTTATAATATTGGTTTGGTGTTGATGAACTCCTTTAATTCTTTCTTATCTGTGAAGCTCTTTATCTGACCTTCAATTCTGAATGATAGGTTTGCTGGGTAGAGTAATCTTGGTTATAGGTTCTTGCTATTCATCACGTTGAATATTTCTTGCCACTCCCATCTGGTCTGCATAGTTTCTGTTGAGAAATCAGCTAACAATCATATCAGTCGCCCCTAGTAGGTAACTAACTGTTTTTCTCTTGCTGCTTTAAATATTCTCTCTTTGTCTTTTGCTCTTGGCATTTTAATTATGATGTGTCTTGGTGTGGTCCTCTTTGGATTCCTTTTGTTTGGGGTTCTGTGCGCTTCCTGGACTTGTAAGTTTTCAGTCATTATTTCTTCAAATAGGTTTTCAGTATCTTGCTCTCTCTCTTCTGGCACTCCCATCTACCAATTTTTGGATTCCTTTTTCTTTTTGTTTTTTTCGGTTGAGTGTTTTCTGCTTCTGTGTATTTCAAATCTGACTTGATTCTTGTGTTCCTCTTAGGTTTCTGTATAATATTTTTTATTTCAGTCAGTATATGTTTAATTTCTTGTTGGTCCTTTTTCATCTCCTTTTGTGTCTCGCTAAATTTATCCATATTTTCTAAGAAATTCTTGGAAAACCTTATAAGCGTGGTTTTAAACTCTATATACAGTCGTTTGATTTTCTCCATTTCTTTTCTTTGTGATCTGTTCCTTTGTCTCCGCATTTTCATTGTTTCCTTCAGTTGGTAGAGTAGCTTTGTGTGCTAGGTGTCCTATGTAGCCCAGTAGCTCCGCCTCCCCAGTTACCTGAGGTGGACACTCTCAGTGTACCCCTTTGTGGACTGTGTGTACAGCCTTGTTGTAGTTAAGTCTTAATTGTTGTTGGTATCACTGGGGGGAATTGACCTCCAAGCTAAATGGTTGTGAGGATCAGTTGTGTCTATGCCAGGAGAACTTCTGTGCTGGAGTCAGCCTTATAAAACAAGACTTGCAAAATTGCAAAAGCCTCTGTGTTCAGCTTGGATTGGGCAAAGTCTCAGGGCTGAGCAGACAGCCTTGGCTTCCTGTCAGCCCTGCCCTACGCGGCCCTGCGTCTAAGTGTCCCTCGGTAATGGCTGCAGCCTTCTCTGTGTGCACTCGTACTTGCGCAACTCCAGACCTCTGCCTTTTGCAGCTCCGCTAAGTTTCTGTGTACTCCTCCCTTTTCCAGACTCCCCTCATATGAGTCTCCTTGGGATATGGGGTTCAGTGCAGTCGGGAGTTTCTGTCTCCCTCCTCCTGGAGGCATCCAGCCAGGCACTCCGCCATCCATCCTCTCCATACATATGTCTCTGTACCTCAGCTTTTTGCAGATCCTCTGAGTCCCCTCTCTTCCCTTCTAGTTGTAGAATTTCCACTCAGCCAGCTTTCCTGTGGTTCTGGATGATGTCTGTTCTGTCCTTTAGCTGTAGTTTTGAAATTCTTGTGCGAGGCAGCAGTTTAGGTGTTCACCTATGCCACCATCTTGATTTCTCTCTCATAGATATTTTTTACACTTAAAAATGTTGAATTTTGTCCCCAAAAAAGAGCATTTGCGGAAAGTGTTAATTCATTACTTTATTTTGAAGAAAAGTGCTGCTGAAAGTTACCGTATACTTCAGGAAACTTATGGTGAACATGCTCCATCTCAAGATACTTGTGAATGCTGGTGTAAATTATTTGAAAGTGATTATTTCTATGTGAAAAACAAAGAATATCCAGGTCAACCAAAAAAGTTTGAAGACCAACAATTACATTATTGGATGAAGTTGCATGTCAAACTCAAAAACAACTTGCAGAAAGAGTAAATGTTGTTCAGCAAACAATTTTTGATCATTTATAAGCAATGGGAAAGATTTGACAGGAAGAAAAATGGGTGCCACACCAACTGAACAAAAACAAATGGAAAACCCACAAGTCATCAGTAAAATGTTGCTTCAACGGCATGAAAGAAAGTCTTTTTTTGCATCAAATTGTGACTGGTGATAAAAAATGGATTTATTTTGAGAATCCCAAATGCACAAAATCATGGATTGATCCAGGTCAACCATCATCGACTGCAAGGCCAAATCGCTTCAGAAAGAAAAGAATGCTCTGTGTTTGGTGAAATCGGGAAGGTGTGTATTATGAGCTTCTAAAACCAGGTGAAACCATTAATACTGATTGCTACCGACAACAAATAATCAATTTGAACCATGTTTTGATGGTGAAATAACTAGAATGTGCCTAAAAACATGGCAAAGTAATTTTGCTTCATGATGGTGCACCATCACACATTACAAAACCAGTTAAAGAAACGTGAAAAGATCTTGCCTGGGATGTATTCACCCACCAGCCATGTTCACCAGACCTTGCTCCTTCAGATGACCACTTGTTCTGATCAATTGCACACACACTTTCTGAGCAGCACTTTAAAACGTACAACGAAGTGGAAAATTTAGTCTCTGAATGATTTGCCTCAAAACAAGAAAAGTTCCATTGGGATGGCATCCACAAATTACCTGAAAGATGGGGAAATGTGTAGCTAGTGAAGAATGTTACTTTGAATAAAGCACTTTTGGTGTTTCTCTTGAAATTTTCATGTTTTCTTTGATTACAAAATCCGCATTATCAACCGGTATCCCTGTATTAGCTGCTGTTAACTCCAGACTGCATCAGTCTGTGCATCATTTATGGAGTGATTGTTTCTGTGTGTGTTCGTTACAGGCTATTATAGTGTGTCTTTGATAAGCTTTAATGACTTATAATGATAGGGGGCCGGACACGCAATAGGAATAGAGCCATGGCTGTCTAACAATTGTTCACCTACTAACTACAGATGAAAAGTTTTCTTACAGAACTTGGGACATTGGAGGATGAAACAGGCTGTAGAACAATAAGATGCCTCAGTGGGTCCATGACTCAGAAAAGAAATACATTTTGAGAACAGACCAAGGGCAGGACATGCTCTGATTTGGTGGCTATGCCCAGACCCTGACCCTCTGGGGGTTTACCTCAGGAATGCTTCCATTGTCCAGTCCCAGGTGTGGCTGAGCTGTGGGGAACATCATAAAAGATTGGCCCCCTTGTTATCTAGCTTTCAGCTCCTGCAGGCTGGAGTGCAGCCCCTCCCCTTTCCCTGTTACACGTGCAGCTCGCAGCTGCACTTAGCTCTGGGCTCCCTGGTGGGTGTAACCAGCCAACTGTGAGGGAGCAGAGCAGAATTCCCAGGGTGGCTAACTGCTCTTCACACTGCCAGCAGGATTGAAATGAATGCTCATATACACAGCCCTCTCTTTGCTTAGTGTGATTCTGGTAGTGACGAGCAGCCCAGACCCCTTGGTTGTAAACCTAAATTTAAAATAGTAGCCATAGGGCAAAAAAAAATGGTGGTGAAATAGAGAGATGTGTCCGGAGCCTTGTTGCTGAGCAGACAGAATGGCTGAGAGTCACACTGGGAGTGTTTGTTGGAAAGTTAAGAGGCAGTTGTCCCCCAGGAGAAGGTGGGGGATGGCTGGATGGGGCTCCCCTGACCAGGCAGCCCCACTGCCACAGGGTGTTAGTCTTCGGAGCCACCAGCGCAAACGTGGAGACCATGCCATCTATCAGAGAGAAGTGAACGTCTACAGTGGTCTGAAAGGCTAGCTGCAGCACCCACCAAACAGCCGGGGGACCCAGAACACCACTGTCCAATCGGCACAAACACTCCGACTCAGGGGAGCTCTACACGCAACACGGAAAGGTCAGATTTCGCCTGGGATAAGTGCCTTGTGTTTTGTACCTGGCCATGTTTTAGTTTGTGCCTTTAAGTCAACATAGGAGAGAGAACTACATAACCAGACACCCGGAGAAGAAAGACCATGGGCAGACAAAGAAACAGCCCACATATAAAAGAAAAGCAGGTATCATCAGAAAAGGAAGTAAACGAAATAGAAGCAGAAATAAACCTGCCAGAGAAAGAGTTCAGAGAAATGGTCATAAGGTGGCTGAAAAGAATGGAAGACAAAATCGACAATATGAGTAAGAGCCAAGAGGAAATGAAGAAGAGCCAAGAGAAAATGAAGAAGAACCAACAGGAAATGAAGAATAATCAAGAAGAAATGAAAAATGACATTGCAGCTGTAAAGAACACAATAGAAAACATCAAAAGTAGACTAAAAAAAGCAGAGGACCCCATCAGTGAGCTAGAAGACAAAGTAGGAAAAAATACCCAAGTACAGCAGCTTCTAGGAAAAAAAAAATAAAAAGCAAGAAGAGAGCCTAAGAAAACTTTGGGATAACACGAAAAAAAACATCTGCATAATTGGGGTTCCAGAAAAAGTGGAAACTGAGCAATGAATAGAAAACCTGTTTGAAGAAATGACAGAAAACTTCCCTGATATAGGAAAGAAAAAAACCCACACAACTACAAGAAGCTCACAGAGTCTCAAGCAAAATGAAAGACAAAAAATCAACACCATGTCACATTATAATAAAATTGGCAAACATCAACGATAAAGTAAAATCTTAAAAGCAGCCAGACAGAAACAGAAAGTTACCTACAAAGGAACCCCCATAAGACTAGCAACTGATTTTTCAACAGAAACTCATCAGGCCAGAAGGGAATGGAATGAAATATACAAAGTCATGCAAAGGAAGGGTCTGAATCCAAGAATACTGTACCCATCAAGGCTTTCAATCAAAATTGAAGGTGAAATCAGGAGCTTCACAAACAAAAAAGGAATAAGGGAATTCATCACCACTAAAAAAGCAATGCAAGAAATGTTAAAGGGTCTATTGTAAAAAAAAAAAAATAGGAAGCGACGGAGGAACACAGGGGTAAAGAATAAAAATGGCAACATATAAGTACCTATCAATAATAACTTTAAATGTAAATGGATTAAATGTTCCAATCAAAAGACATAGGGTAACTGATTGAATAAGAACACATAATTCATATATCTGATGTCTACAAGAAACCCACCTCAGAAAAAGTGATGCACACAAACTGGGGCTAAGGGATGGAAGATGGTGTTTCAGGCAGATAGAAATGAAAAAAAAAGTTGGGATAGCAATACTTATATCTGAAAAATTAGATCTCAAAGTGAAGGACATAACAAGGCATAGAGAAGGCCACTACATAATAATAAGGGTAACAATCCAAAAGGAAGGAATAACTCTGATAAACATCTACGCACCCAATATAGGAGCACCTAAATACATAAAAAAAACTCCTGGAGGATATTAAGGGAGAGACTGACAGCAATACAATCATAGTAGGAGACTTTAATAGCCCACTGTCACCACTGGGCAAATCCTCTAAACAAAAAATGAGCAAACAAACATCAATCCTAAATGACTCACTAGACCAGATGGAATTAATTGACATCTTCAGAACATTTCACCCCAAAGCCACAGAATATACATTCTTCTCTAGTGCACATGGGTCATTTTCAAAGATAGAACCTATGTTGGGTCATAGGAAAAGTCTCTTCAAATTCTAGAAGATAGAATCATATCAACCATTTTTTCAGACCAGAGTGGCATAAAACTGGAAATCAACTACAATAAAAATAATAGAAAGAAATCAAACACATGGAGACTAAACAGCATGCTATTAAACAATGACTGGGTAACCAGAGAGAGCAAGGAAGTAATAAGAAACATCATGGCAACAAATGACAATGACAACACAACAATAATAAATTTATGGGACACAGTGAAAGTAGTCTTGAGAGGGAAGTTCATAGCTCTAAAAGCCTACTGCTAAAAACAGGAAACAATGGTAATAAATTACCTAACCCTATAACTCAACTCAAAGAGCTAGAAAAAGAAGAACAAGAAAATCCCAGTGTAAGCAGAAAGAAGAAAATAGTAAAGATCAGAGCAGAGATAAACAACATGGAGAACAAAGAAATACTTCAAAAGATCAACAAAACCAAGAGCTGGTTCTTTGAAAAGATAAACATGATTGATGGACCTTTAGCCAGGATGACAAAGAAGCAAAGAGAGAAGACCCAAATAAACAAAATCAGAAATGAAAGAGGAGAAATACAACAGACCCCGCTGAAATACTAAGGATAGTTAAAAAATACTATGAACAACTCTATTCCAACAAATTGGACAATCAGCAGGAAATGGACATATTTCTAGAAAAATATAACTTTCCAAAACTCAATCAGGAAGAATACAACATCTCTATTGTCCAATAACTATGGAAGAAATTGAAGCAGTCATCAAAAAGCTTCCAGCAAACAAAATCCCAGGACCAGATGTCTACACAGGAGAGTTTTACCAAGCAATAAAGAAGAATTAAGACCTCTTCTCCTCAGACTATTAAAAAATATTCAAGAAGAAGGAACACTTGCAAACACCTTCTATGAAACCAGCATCACCCTAATACCAAAACCAGATAAAGACAACACAATGAAAGAGAATTACAGGCCAATATCTCTCATGAACATAGATGCCAAAATCCTCAACAAAATTCTAGCAAATCGGATCCAGCAGTACATCAGAAAGATCATACACCATGACCAAGTAGAATTTATCCCAGGAATGCAAGGATGGTACAATATCCACAAATGAATAAACATGATACATCACATAAACAAATTGAGAGATGAATATCACATAGTCATGTCAATTAATGCAGAAAAATCTTTTGATAAAATCCAATATCCTTTCTTGCTGATAAAAACTCTCAGCAAGTTGGGTATAGAAGGATCATACCTCAACATCATAACAGCCATATATGATAAACCCACAGCTAACATCATACTCAATGGGAAAAAACTAAAATCATTTCCCCTAAGAACAGGAACAAAACAGGGATGCCCACTCTCACCTCTCCTGTTTGACAAAGTACTGGAAGTAATAGCCATTATAATTGGACAAGAAGAAAAAATAAAGGGGATACAAATTGGAAAAGAAGAAGTAAAGCTGTCCTTATTTGCAGATGACATGATACTGTACATAAAAACACCCAAAGGACTCCATCCAAAAACTAATAGACTTAACTAATGAATTTGGCAATGTAGCAGAATACAAAATTAATGCCAAGAAATCTATGGCATTTCTATACACTAATAGTGAAATTACAGAAAGAGAAACTAAAAAAGTAATCCCAATTACCATCGCACCAAAAAAATTAAGATACCTAGGAATAAACCTAACTAAGGAGGTAAAAGACCTATACGCAGAAAACTACAGGACACTGAAAAAAGAGATAGAGGAAGAAGTAAAGAGATGGAAGTAGAATACCATGCTCATGGATTGGGAGAATCAACATCATTAAAATGTCCATACTACCCAAAGCAATCTATAGATTCAATGCACTACCCATTAAAATACCAATAACATATATCACAGACCTAGAAAGAACTCTTCAAAGATTCATCTGGGGGAAAAAAAAGACCCCACATAGCGACAGCAATCATGACAACGAAGAATAAAGTAGGTGGGATCTCAATACCAGATTTTAAGTTATATTACAAAGCAACTGTTCTCAAAACAGCCTGGTACTGGCACAAGAACAGACATATAGACCAATGGAATAGAATAGAGTATCCCGATATCCACCCAAACCACTATGCTCGATTAATATTTGACAAAGGAGGCATGAACATACAATGGACTCAAGACAGCCTCTTCAAAAATGGTGTTGGGAAAATTGGACAGATACATGCAAAAAATTGAAACTGGACCACCAACTTACACCACATACAAAAATAAACTCAAAATAGATACAGGATTTTTTGGAAAATGGCGGCAGAATAGACAGATGCATCTGGAGCTTTGTTGTGGGCAAAGGGAGAGAGAGCAGCTGAGAGTCACACGGGGAATGTTTGTTGGCAAGTTAAGAGTCAGTCATCCTCCAGGAGAAGGCGGGGAACTGCTGGATGGGGCTCTCCTGGCCAGGCAGCCCCACTGCCACGGGGTTTTTGTTTGCCGGAGCCACCAACGCTAACGCGGAGACCGCGCCATCTTGCAGACAGATGTGGATGTCTACGGCGGTCTGAAAGCTGCGGCTGGCTGAAACATCCACCGAAACCCAGAGATCCAGAACACTGCTCTCCAATGAGCACAAACACCCGGGGGATTCAGAGATCCACATGGCGCATTGAAAGGTCAGATTTCGCCTGGGATAAGGTGAGGTCTCCTGCCCCTCAAAACAGAGATGCGCACACTGTGGGAGCCGGGCTGCGGAAAAGCTGCCTCTGGAGAGGTCCGCGAAGGTGGGCAGGGCGTGATCCCTAAGTATGGAGGCAACTCTCCGAGCTGTTGATAGAGGGGAGCTCTGGAAAACGACTCGTTTTTATCTGGGGCAAAGGGACAACCGGGGAGGTATTCCAGTGTCCTGGCTGCAAAATCCCCACAAACCGGCTTTGAGAACCACAGAGTAGCAGGAACTGAGCACACCCTAGAGAGGTCCTGTACTTTGTCTCAGAAATCAATTCTGTAACACTGCCACCCAGTGGATGACACAGAAATTGACTCTCGCATAACCACAAAAGAATAAAGAGATTAAAACGTCAACAGTGGAGGAGACCGAAAATGGCGGCGGAGTAGACAGACGCGTCTGAATCTTTGTCACTGGGCAGAGAGAGAGTGGCTGAGAGTTGCATTAGGAGTGTTTGTTGGCAAGCTAGGAGTCAGTTGTCCTCCAGGGGAAGGCAGGGAAATGCTGGAAGGGGCTCTCGCAGCCAGGCAGCCCCACTGCCACGGGGTTTTTGTCGGCCAGAGCCACCAGCGCGAACGCGGAGCCCGAGCCATCTTGCAGTGGGAGGTGGATGTCTGCGGTGGTCTGAAGCCTTCGGCTGAGGCACCCATTGAGCAGCCAGGGACCTGGGGACCCAGAACTCTGCTCTCCAATCGGCGCAGACACGCGGCGGAATCACAGATCCAGAGAGCACACGGAAAAGTCAGATAGCACCTGACTTAAGGGGAAGGTGGATGTCTGCTGAGGTCTGAAAGCTGCGGCTGACGGAGGCACCCACAGAGCAGCCAGGACCCAGAGCTCAGCTTCCCAGGCGGCACAGACGCGCAGGCAGAGGATACCGAGATCCACACGGCGCGGAAGGGTCAGATTTCATCTGGGCCAAGGTGAGGTCTCCTACCCCTGCAGGGCAGAGACTCGCACTGTGGGAGCCGGGCTGCAGGAAAGCTGCCTCTGGAGAGATCTGCAGAGGTGGTCAGGGCGTGATCCCTGAGTGTGAAGGCAAACCCTCTGAGCTGTTGACAGAGGAGAGCTCTGGAAAATGACACTTTTTTTTTTTTCTGGGGCAGAGGGACAGCCTGGGAGTTATGACAGTGTCCCGGCTGCAAACCCCCACAAACTGGTTTTGAGAACCACAGAGTATCAGGATCTGAGCACAGCCTAGAGAGGTCGTGTGCTTTGTCTCAGAGATCAATTCCAAAACACTGCCACCCAATGGAGGACACACAAATTGACTCTCGCATAACCACAAAAGAATAAAGAGATTAAAACACCAAGAGGGGAACACAGGGAACTGCAATACCTCCCCTACTGGGAAACAGGAGTGCCAAGCAGAATAATACTGGAAGTGAAGGACCATTCTATTTTTCTTCTTCTTTTTTATTTTTCCTTTTTTCTTTTTTTTAATTTTTAATTTTTTATTTTTCATTTTCACATATTTTAATTAAAAGAATATTTTTTTCTTTCTGCCTCAATTGATTTTACCTTTATAATTATTACATTTTTGTTTTAAACTAGTATTAATAATTACCACTAGTACTTTACCGTTTTTGGGGAAAAAAAAAGTGTCATTTTGTTTTCTCTTTATTTTATTTCGGGATTAGAGTTCTACATTCTATTTTAATCTTTCCTTTAGCATAATTTTACTCCAACTCAACTCTACCTTTATGCCAACACTTTCCTCCTAACTTTCCCCATTTTGTTGTCTTGTTTCTCTTTCCCTTTTCCAACTTTAGATTCTCCCTATTTTTCTCTTTACCTGGTTAAAATTTCACCCCATTTATATATCTAATTTCAAATCCCCTACTACAAGTCCACACAAACCTCTCTCCTCTTGTCTTCACTAGCCAAAAAGTTGTTTTTTCTCTATGTCCTTTTGTTGCTATTTGCCTGAAAAGTGATTATATCGATGTTTTGAAATTTTTTTGTGAGATTGGTTTAGTTTATTCTACTTGTTTTATTTTGCTTTTTGCTTGCTCTGTTTTCTACCTCTCTTTTCCCTCACCTCCCTCGATACGAGTTGCTATTTGCAATTTGCCTTAATCTCCATCTACTGGTTGCTGGCCTTTATTGGGATTACTGACTGTTCTATTGGAGTTGTCTCCTGACATCTATATTTTGTTCCTCTTTTCTCTCTTATACACTTTCTTTTCTCTCTGACAGTTTTCTCTTCCTATTTCATTCTCCTTTTTCTCCTTTTTATTTTCTTATTTTATTTATTTTATTGTTCATTTATTTATCTTTTTTTTCTCAGTCTCCCAATTTGATTTTGGCACTTCTTCCTTTTCTTTTTTCCTCATTTTCCTCTTCTTCTTTCTCTATTTACCCCTAATTTGTCCTTCATTGGTGGTCACCTTATTTGTGATTATTAACATCTTGAATACATTTCTACTCAGTGCCTTGTGTGCTGTACCTGGTCGTGTTGTAGTTTGTGCCTTTCAATCAACGTAGGAGAGAGAACTACATAACCAGACACCCAGAGAAGAAAGACCATGGGCAGAAAAAGAAACAGCCCACATAAGACAGAAAGGCAGGTTTCACCAGAAAAGAAAGTAAAAGAAATAGAACCACAAATAAGCCTACCAGAGAAAGAGTTCAGAGAAATTATCATAATGTGGTTGAAAAGAATGGAAGACAAATTTGACAATATGAGTAAGAGCCAAGAGGAAATGAAGAAGAACCTAGAGGAGGTGAAGAAGCAGCAAGAAGAAATGCAGAAGAACCTAGAGGAGGTGCAGAATAAACAAG
The DNA here is from genome assembly GCA_011751065.1 of Lasiurus cinereus. Classification (NCBI taxonomy): domain Eukaryota; kingdom Metazoa; phylum Chordata; class Mammalia; order Chiroptera; family Vespertilionidae; genus Lasiurus; species Lasiurus cinereus. The sequence goes on along the minus strand of JAAGEH010000044.1, from coordinate 982,959 downwards.
AAGAAATGAAAAATGACATCACTGCTATAAGGAACTCAATAGAAAGCATCAAAAGTAGACTAGAAGAAGCAGAGGACCCCATCAGTGAGCTAGAAGACACGGTAGGAAAAAATACCCAAGTACAGCAGCTTCTAGAAAAAAAAGTTAAAAAAGCAAGAGGAGAATCTAAGGGAACTTTGGGATAACATGAAACAAAATAACATCCGCATAATTGGGGTTCCAGAAAGAGTGGAAACTGAACAAGGATTAGAGAACCTGTTTGAAAAAATAATGACAGAAAATTTCCCCAATATAGAAAAGAAAAAACCCACACAAATCCAAGAAGCTCACAGAGTCCCAAGCAAAATGAACCCCAACAAACCGACACCGAGGCACATTATAATTAAATTGGCAAACACCGACGACAAAGTAAGAATCTTAAAAGCAGCCAGAGAGAAACAGAAAGTTACCTACAAAGGAACCCCCATAAGACTAGCTACTGACTTCTCAACTGAAACTCGTCAGGCCAGAAAAGAATGGAATGAAATATACAAAGTCATGCAAAGGAAGGGTCTGAATACAAGAATACTGTAACTGCAAGACTCTCAATCAAAATTGAAGGTGAAATCAAAAGCTTCACAGACAAATAAGGACTAAGGGAATATATTACCACCAAACCAGCAAAGCAAGAAATGTTAAAAGGTCTGCTGTAATAAAAAGAAAGGGGAAGTGAAGAAGGAACTGGGGGGTAAGGACTAAAAATACCTACAGATAAGTACTTATCAATAATAACTTTAAATGTAAACGGAATAAATGCTCCAATCAAAAGACATAGGGTAACCGATTGGATAAGAAAACATGATCCATATATCTACTGTCAGCAAGAAACCCACCTTAGGAAAAGAGATGCACACAGATTGAGGGTGAAGGGATGGAACATGGTATTTCAGGCAAATGGAAATGAAAAAAAGGCTGGGGTTGCAATACTTATATCTGACAAATTAGATCTCAAAGTGAAGGACATAACAAGAGATAAAGAAGGCCACTTCATAATACTAAAGGGAACAAGCCAACAAGAAGAAATAACTCTGGTAAACATATATGCACCCCATATAGGAGCAACTAAGTACATAAAAAAACTTGGAGGATATTAAGGGAGAGATTGACAGCAATACAATCATAGTAGGAGACTTTAATACCCCACTGTCACCATTGGACAAATTCTCTAAACAAAAAATGAGGAAAGAAACATCAGTCCTAAATAACTCACTAGACCAGATGGAATTAATTGACATCTTCAGAACATTTCACCCCAAAGCCACAGAATATACCTTCTTCTCCAGTGCACATGGGTCATTTTCAAAGATAGATCATATGTTGGGTCATAAGAAAAGTCTCTTCAAATTCAAAAAGATAGAAATCATATCAAGCATTTTCTCAGACCACAGTGGCATAAAACTAGAAATCAACTATAATAAAAACAATAGAAAGAAATCAAACACATGGAGATTAAACAGCATGCTATTTAACAACGACTGGGTAACCAGAGAGATCAAAGAAGAAATAAAAAACATCATGGCAACAAATGACAATGACAACACAACAATACAAAATTTATGGGACACAGTGAGAGCAGTCTTGAGAGGGAAGTTCATAGCCCTACAGCCTACTGCAAAAAACAGGAAACAATGGTAATAAATTACCTAAACCTACAACTCAAAGAGCTAGAACGAGAGCAACAAGAAAAGCCCAGTGTACTCAGAAGGAAGGAAATAGTGAAGATCAAGTGCAGATAAACAACCTGGAGACCAAAGAAACAATTCAAAAGATCAACAAAACCAATAGCTGGTTCTTTGAAAGGATAAACCAGATTGATGGACCCCCAGCCAGGCTCACCAAGAAGCAAAGAGAGAAGACCCAAATAAACAAAATCAGAAATGAAAGAGGAGAAATAACAACAGACCCTGTGGAAATACAAAGGATTGTTAAAAAATACTATGAACAACTCTATTCCAACAAATTGGACAACCTGCAAAAAATGGACATTTTCCTAGAAAAATATAACGTCCCAAAACTCAATGAGGAGGAAACCAAACATCTCAATAGTCCAATAACTATGGAAGAAATTGAAGCAGTAATTAAAAAGCTTCCAGCAAATAAAAGCCCGGGTCCATATAGCTACACAGGAGAGTTTTACCAAACATTCAAGGAAGAATTAAAACCTATCCTCCTCAGACTATTCAAAAACATTCAAGAAGGAATACTACCAAACACCTTCTATGAAGCCAGCATAACCCTAATACCAAAAGCAGATAAAGACAACACAATGAAAAAGAATTATAGGCCAATATCTCTCATGAACATAGATGCCAAAATCCTCAACAAAACTCTAGCAAACCGGACGCAGCAGTACATCAGAAAGATCATACACCATGACCAAGTAGGATTCATCCCAGGAATGCAGGGATAGTTCAATATCCGCAAATCAATAAATGTGATACATCACATAAACAAATTGAGAGATAAAAATCACATAGTCATATCAATTGATGCAGAAAAAGCATTTGACAAAATCCAACATCCTTTCTTGATAGAAACTCTCAACAAAGTGGAAATAGAAGGAGCATACCTCAACATCATAAAAGCCATATATGATAAACCCACAGCTAACATCATACTCAATGGGCAAACACTAAAACCATTTCCCCTAAGAACAGGAACAAGACAGGGATGCCCACTCTCACCTGTCCTGTTTGACATAGTACTGGAAGTATTAGCCATTGCAATTAGACTAGAAGAAGAAATAAAAGGCATCCAAATTGGAAAACAAGAAGTAAAGCTGTCCTTATTTGCAGATGACATGATATTGTACATAAAAAACCCAAAGGACTCCATTCCAAAACTAATTAACTTAATTAATGAATTTGGCAATGTAGCAGGATACAAAATTAATGCTAAGAAGTCTGTGGCATTTCTATACACTAACAGTGAAATTATAGAAATAGAAACTAAAAAGGCAATCCCATTTACCATCTCACCAAAAAAATTAATATACCTAGGAATAAACCAAAGTAAAGAGGTAAAAGACCTTTATGCAGAAAACTACAGGACACTGAAAAAAGAGATAGGGGAAGATGTTAACAGATGGAAGAGCATACCATGCTCATGGATTGGGAGAATCAACATCATTAAAATGTCCATACTACCCAAAGCAATCTACAGATTCAACGCACTATCCATTAAAATACCAACGACATATTTCACAGACCTACAAAGAATTCTTCATAGATTCATCTGGAACAAAAGAAGACCAAGGATAGCTACAGCAATTCTGAGAAAAAAGAATAAAGTAGGTGGGATCTCAATACCAGACTTTAAGCTATACTACAAAGCAACCGTTCTCAAGACAGCCTGCTACTGGCACAAGAACAGACATATAGATCAATGGAATAGAATAGAGAACCCAGATATCCACCCAAACCACTATGCTCAATTAATATTTGACAAAGGAGGCATGAACATTCAATGGAGCCAAGATAGCCTCTTCAATAAATGGTGTTTGGAAAATGGAAACTGGACCACCAACTGACACCAAATACAAAAATAAACTCAAAATGGATACAGGACTTAAACATTAGAAGGGAAACCATAAAAATATTAGAGGAATCCACAGGCAGCACAATCTCAGATATATGCCGAAAGAACTTCTTCACTGATACTGCTCCAAAGGCAATTGAAGCTAAAGAAAAAATAAACAAATGGGACTACATCAAAATAAAAAGCTTTTGCACAGCAAAAGAAACCATCAACAAAACAACAAGAAAGATCAATGCATGGGAGAACATATTTGCAAATGCTATCACTGATAAAGGTTTAATCACCAAAATTTACAGCCAACTTATACAACTTAATAAAAGGAAGATGAAGGATCCAATTAAAAAAAATGGGCAACAGACCTAAATAGAAGCTTTTCAAAAGACTACAGAAGGAAGGCCAAGAGACATATGAAAACATGTTCAAAGTCATTAATCATCCGAGAGATGCAAATCAAAACGACAATGCAATACCATCTTAAACCTGTCAGAATGGCAATCATCAACAAATCAACAAATGACAAGTTTTGGCGAGGATGCGGAGAAAAAGGAACCCTTGTGCACCGTTGGTGGGAATGCAGACTGGTGCAGCCACTGTGGAGAATAGTATGGAGTTTCCTCAAAAAACTAAAAATGTATCTCCCATTTGACCCTGTAATCCCACTCTTAGGAATTTATCCTAAGAAATCAGAAACACCAATCAGAAAGGATTTATGCACCCCTATGTTCATAGCAGCACAATTTACAATAGCCACAATTTAGAAACAGCCTAGGTGCCCATCAGCAGATAAGTGGATCAGAAAACTGTGGTACATCTACACAATGGAATTCTATGCTGCCATTAAAAAGAAGGAATTCTTACCATTTGCAGCAACCTGGTTGGAACTGGAGAGCCTTATGCTTAGTGAAATAAGCCAGTCAATGAAGGAGAAGCATCACATGATCGCACTCATTGAGGGATAATAAAGAACATTATAAACTGATGAACAAAAAGATAGATACAGAGACAGTAAAGCTTCAAACAGACTGTGAAATTACAGCAGGAAGATTAAAGTTAGGTGAGGTAGATAAGAGATCAATCAAAGGACTTGTATGCATGCATATAAGCATAACCAATGAACATAGACACTGGGGTGTTGGGGTATGCCTGGGAGGAGGGGGGCAATGGGGAGATATGTATAAAAATTAATAAAAAATTTAAAAAACAAAAGAAAAAAGGAGTTGTTTGGTCAGGGGTTGGGGAAGGAATAACTCGATTAAAATGGAGTTTAAAAAATAAAACAATTTGAAAACTAAAAAAAAAAAAAAAAGTCAACAGTGCAACACAGGGAACTGCACACCTTCCCTACTGGGAAACAGGAGTACCAAGCAGAATAATAGTGAAAGTGAATGATCACTCTATTTTTTTTCTTTTTTCTTTTTTCTTCATTTTTACATATTTTAATTAAAAGACTGTTTTTTTCTTTCCGCCTCAATTGATTTTACCTTTTTGATTATTACATTTTTGTTTTCAACTAGTATTATTAATTACTACTAGTATTTTACCTTTTTGGACATTCTATTTTCATCTTTCCTTTAGCATAACTTTACTCCAACTCAACTCTACCTTTATGACAACACTCTCCTCCTAACTTTCCTCATTTTGTTCTCTTGATTCTCTTTCCCTTTTCCAACTTTAGTTTCCCCCTATTCTTTCTCTTTATCTGGTTAAAATTTCACCCCACTTAGATATCTAATTTCAAATCCCCTACTACAAGTCCATACAAACCTCTCTCTCTTGTCTTCACTAGCCAAAAAGTTGTTTTTTCTCTATGTCCTTTTTGAACTTTTTTGTAAGATTGTTTTAGCTTATTCTATTGCTTTATTTTGCTTTTTGCTTGCTTTGTTTTTTACCTCTCTTTTCCCTCGCCTCCCTTGATACCAGTTATTATCTGTAGTTTGTGTTCATCTCTATGTACTGCATGCTGGCCTTTATTGGGAGTAGTGACTGTTCTATTGGAGTTTTCTCCTGACATCTATATTTTGTTCCCCTTTTCTTATCTGCTTTCTTTTCTCTCTGATTTTGTTTCTCTTTCTCTTTTCTTTTTCTTCTTCTCCTTTTTTAAAAATTTTATTTTATTTTTAGTTTGTTTATTTATTTATTTATTTGTTTGTTTGTTTGTTTGTTTGTTTATTTATTTATTTTCTCCCTCTCCCAATTTGATTTTGGCACTTCTTTCTTTTCTTTCCCCCTCAATTTCCTCCTCCTCTTTCTCTACTTACCCCTACTTTGTCTTTCATTTGTGGTCACCTTATTGGTGATTATTAACATCCTGAATACTAATACACTGAGTGCCTTGTGTGCTGTACCGAGTCGTGTTGTAGTTTGTGCCTTTGAATCAATGTAGGAGAGAGAACTACATAACCAGACACCCGGAGAAGAAAAACCATGGCAGAAGAAGAAACAGCGCGCATACAACAGATAGCCAGGTATCACCAGAAAAAGAAGTAAACGAAATAGAAGCAGAAATAAGCCTGCCAGAGAAAGAGTTCAGAGAAATGATCATAAGGTGGAGAAAAGAATGGAAGAGAAGTTTGACATTGTGAGTAAGAGCCAAGAGAAAATGAAGAAGACCCAAGAGGAAATGAAGAAGAAGCAAGAAAAAATGCAGAAGCAGCAAGAAGAAATGCAAAAGAAGCAGGAAGAAATGCGGAAGACCCTAAAAGAAATGCAGAATAATCAAGAAGAAATGAAAAATGACATCATTGCTATAAAGAAATCAATAGAAAGTATCAAAAGTAGACTAGAAGAAGCAGAGGACCCCATCAGTGAGCTAGAAGACATGGTAGGAGAAAATACCCAAGTACAGCAGCTTCTAGAAAAAAAAAGATAAAAAACAAGAGGAGAGCCTAAGGGAACTTTGGGATAACATGAAACAAAATAACATCTGCATAATTGGGGTTCCAGAAAGAGTGGAAACTGAACAAGGATTAGAGAACCTGTTTGAAGAAATATTGACAGAAAATTTCCCCAATATAGGAAAGAAAAAACCTACACAAATCCAAGAAGCTCACAGAGTCCCAAGCAAAATAAACCCCAACAAAATGACACCAAGGCACATTATAATTTAATTTGCAAACACCGACAACAAAGTAAGAATCTTAAAAGCAGCAGAGAGAAACAGAAAGTCACCTACAAAGGAACCCCCATAAGACTAGCTACTGATTTCTCAACAGAAACTCATCAGACCAGAAGGAATGGAATGAAATATACAAAGTCATGCAAAGGAAGCGTCTGAATCCAAGAATACTGTACCCTGCAAGACTCTCAATCAAAATTGAAGGTGAAATCAGAAGCTTCACAGATAAAAAAGTACTAAGGGAATATATTACCACCAAACCAGCAATGCAAATAATGTTAAAAGGTCTGCTGTAATAAAAAGAAAGAGTAAGTGAAGAATAACTCAGGGGTAAGGACTAAAAATGCCTACAGATAAGTACTTATCAATAATAACTTTAAATGTAAACGGATTAAATGCTCCAATCAAAAGACATAGGGTAACCGATTGGATAAGAAAACATGATCCATATATCTGCTGTCTGCAAGAAACCGACCTCAGGAAAAGAGATGCACACAGACTGAGGGTGAAGGGATGGAAGATGGTATTTCAGGCAAATGGAAATGGAAAAAATGCTGGGGATGCAATACTCATATCTGACAAATTGGATCTCAAAGAAAGGACATAACAAGAGATAAAGAAGGCCACTTCATAATACTAAAGGAAACAATCCAACAAGAAGAAATAACTCTGGTAAACATATATGCACCCAATATAGGAGCACCTAAATACATAAAAAAAAAACTCTTGGAGGATATTAAGGGAGAGATTGTCAGCAACACAATCATAGTAGGAGACTTTAATACCCCACTGTCACCATTGGACAAATCCTCTAAACAAAAAATCAGCAAAGAAACATCAATCCTAAATGACACAGTAGACCAGATTGAATTAATTGACATCTTCAGAACATTTCACCCCAAAGCCACAGAATATACCTTCTTCTCCAGTGCACATGGGTCATTTTCAAAGATAGATCATATGTTGGCTCATAAGAAAAGCCTCTTTAAATTCAAGAAGATAGAAATCATACCAAGCATTTTCTCAGACCACAGTGGCATAAAACTGGAAATCAACTATAATAAAAACAATAGAAAGAAATCAAACACATGGAGACTAAACAGCATGCTATTGAACAATGACTGGGTAACCAGAGAGAGCAAGGAAGAAATAAAAAACATCATGGCAACAAATGACAATGACAATACAACAATACAAAATTTATGGGACACAGTGAAAGCAGTCTTGAGAGGGAAGTTCATAGCCCTACAATCCTACTGCAAAAAACAGGAAACAATGGCAATAAATTACCTAACCCTACAACTCAAAGAGCTAGAACGAGAGCAACAAGAAAAGCCCAGTGTAAACAGAAGGAAGGAAATAGTGAAGATCAGAGCAGAGATAAACAAACTGAAAACCAAAGAAACAATTCAAAAGATCAACAAAACCAAGAGTTGGTTCTTTGAAAGGATAAACAAGATTGATGAACCTCTAGCCAGGCTCAACAAGAAGCAAAGTGAGAAGACCAAATAAACAAAATCAGAAATGAAAGAGGAGAAATAACAACAGACACTGTGGAAATAAAAAGGATTGTTAAAAAATACTATGAACAACTCTATTCCAACAAACTGGACAACCTGCAAGAAATGGACATTTTCCTAGAAAAATATAACCATCCAAAACTCAATGAGGAGGAATCTAAACATCTCAATAGTCGAATAACTATGGAAGAAATGGAAGCAGTCGTCAAAAAGCTTCCAGCAAATAACAGCCCGGGACCAGATGACTACACAGGAAAGTTTTACCAAACATTCAAGGAAGAATTAAACCCTATCCTCCTCAGACTATTCAAAAACATTCAAGAAGAAGGAATACTACCAAACACTTTCTCTGAAGCCAGCACCTAATACCAAAACCAAATAAAGACAACACAATGAAAGAGATTTATGGGACAATATCTCTCATGAACATAGATGCCAAAATCCTCAACAAAATTCTAGCAAATCGGATCCATCAGTACATCAGAAAGATCATACACCATGACCAAGTAGGATTCATCCCAGGAATGTAGGGATGGTACAATATCTGCAAATCAATAAACGTGATACCTCACATAAACAAATTGCGAGACAAAAATCACATAGACACATTGACCCAGAAAAAAGCATTTGACAAAATCCAACACTCTTTCTTGATAAAAACTCTCAGCTAAGTGGGAATAGAAGAAGCATACCTCAACATCATAAAAGCCATATACGATAAACCCACAGCTAGCATCATACTCAATGGGCAAAAACTAAAACCATTTCCTCTAAGAACAGTAACAAGACAGGGATGCCCACTCTCACCTCTCCTGTTTGACATAGTACTGGAAGTATTAGCCATTGCAATTATACTAGAAGAAGAAATAAAATGCATCCAAATTGGAAAAGAAGTAAAGCTGTCCTTATTTGCAGATGACATGATATTGTACATAAAAAACCCAAAGGACGCCATTCCAAAACTAATTGACTTATTTGGCAATGTAGCAGGATACAAAATTAATGCTAAGAAATCTGTGGCATTTCTATACACTACTAGTGACATTACAGAGAGACTAATAAAGCAATCCCATTTACCATCGCACCAAAACAATTAAGACATCTAGGAATAAACCTAACTAAAAGGTAAAAGACCTATATGTAGAAAACTACAGGATACTGAAAAAAAAGATAGAGGAAGATGTTCATGAATTGGGAGAATCAACATCATTAAAATATCCATACTACCCAAAGAAATCTATAGATTCAATGCAATACCCATTAAAATACCAACGACATATTTCACAGACTTAGAAAGAATTCTTCATTGATTCATCTGGAATAAAAATGACCATGAATAGCTACAGCAATTCTGAGAAAGAAGAATAAAGTGTGTAGGATCACAATACCAGATTTCAAGCTATACTACAAAGCAACTGTTCTCAAAACAGCGTGGTACTGGCACAAGAAGAGACATATAGACCAATGGAATAGATTAGAGAACCCAGATATCCACCCAAACCACTATGCTCAACTAATATTTGACAAAGGAGGCATGAACATTCAATGGAGCCAAGATAGCCTCTTCAATAAATGGTGTTGGGAAAATTGTACAGATACATGCAAAAAAATGAAACTGGACCACCAACTTACACCAAATACAAAAATAAATTCAAAATGGATACAGGACTTAAACATTAGAAGGGAAACCATAAAAATATTAGAGGAATCCACAGGCAGCACAATCTCAGATATATGCCCAAAGAACTTCTTCACTGATACTGCTCCAAAGGCAATTGAAGCTAAAGAAAAAATAAACAAATGGGACTACATCAAAATTAAAAAGCTTTTGCACAGCAAAAGAAACCATCAACAGAACAACCAGAAAGATCACTGTATGAGAGAACATATTTGCAAATGATATCACTGATAAAGGTTTAATCACCAAAATCTACAGCCAACTTATACAACTTGATAAAAGGAAGATAAACAATCCAATAAAAAAATGGGCAACAGACCTAAATAGAACCTTTTCGAAAGACAACAGAAGGAAGGCCAGGAGACACATGAAAATATGTTCAAAGTCACTAATCATCTGAGAGATGCAAATCAAAACGACAATGTGATACCATCTTAAACCTGTCAGAATGGCAATCATCAACAAATCAACAAACGACAAGTGTTGGAGAGGATGCGGAGAAAAAGGAACCCTTGCGCACTGTGGGTGGGAATGCAGACTGGTGCAGCCACTGTGGAGAACAGTATGGAGTTTCCTCAAAAAACTAAAAATGGATCTCCCATTTGAGCCTGTAATCCCACTCTTAGGATTTTATCCTAAGAAATCACAAACACCAATCTGAAAGGATTTATGCACCCCTATGTTCATAGCAGCACAATTTACAATAGCTACAATTTGAAAACAGCCTAGGTGCCCGTCAGCAGATGAGTGGATCAGAAAACTGTGGTACATCTGCACAATGTAATTCTATTCTGCCATTAAAAAGAAGGAATTCTTACCATTTGCAGCAACCTTGTTGGAACTGGAGAGCCTTATGCTTAGTGAAATAAGCCAGTCAATGAAGGAGAAGCATCACATGATCTCACTCATTTGTGGATAATAAAGAACATTATAAACTGATGAACAAAAGGATAGATACAGAGGCACAAAGCTTCAAATAGACTGTGAAATACAGCAGGAAGATTAAAGATAAGTGAGGTAGATAAGAGATCAATCAAAGGACTTGTATGCATGCATATAAGCATAACCAATTAACACAGACACTGGGTTGTTGGGTTATGCCTGGGAGGGAGGGGGGACAATGGGGTGATATGTATAAAAAATTAATAAAATTAAAAAAAGCTAATGGCTTGTGGGAGAAAAAAATAGATACAGGATTTAAACATCAGAGAGGAAACCATAAAAATACTACAGGAATCCAAAAGCAGCACAATCTCAGACATATGCCGAAAGAACTTCTTCACTGACACTGTTCCTAGGGCAATGGAAGCTAAAGAAAAAATAAACAAGTGGGACTGCATCAAAATAAAAAGCTTTTGCACAGCAAAAGAAACCATCCACAAAACAAGAAGACCACTGTATGGGAGAACATATTTGCACATGTTATCACTGATAAAGGTTTAATCTCCAACATCCACAGGAAGATACAACTTAATAAAAGGAAGATAAAGGATCCAATAAAAAAAAATGGGGAATGGACCTAAATAGAACCTTTTCAAAGGACGACAAAAGGAAGGCCAAGAGACACATGAAAACCTGTTCAAAGTCACTAATTATCCGAGAGATGCAAATCAAAATGACAATGCGATACCATCTCACACCTGACAGAATGGCAATCATCAGCAAATCAACAAATGACAAGTGTTGGCGAGGATGCGGAGAAAAAGGAACCCTTGTGCACTGTTGGTGGGAATGCAGACTGGTGCAGCCACTGTGGAGAACAGTATGGAGTTTCCTCAAAAAACTAAAAATGGGACTCCCATTTGACCCAGCAATCCCACTCTTAGGAATATATTGTAAAACTAGAAACACCAATCAGAAATGATTTATGCACCCCTATGTTCATAGCAGCACAATTTACAATAGCTACAATTTGGAAACAGCCTAGATGCCCATCAGCAGATGAGTGAATCAGAAAACTATGGTACATTGCCGGGACCGGTTCTGCTCAGTGGATAGAGCGTCGGTCTGCGGACTGGAATGTCCCAGGTTCGATTCCGCTCAAGGGCTTGCATCTTGGTTGTGGGCACATCCCCAGTGAGGGGCGTGCAAGAGGCATCTGATCGATGTCTCTCTCTCATCAATGTTTCTAGCTCTCTATCCCTCTCCCTTCATCTCTGCAAAAAATCAATAAAATATATTTAAAAATAAAGAAAACTATTTTATATCTACTGTATGATGTCATAAAAAAGGAATTATTACCATTTGCAACAACCTAGATGGAACTGGAGAGCCTTATGTTAAGTGAAATAAGCCAGTCAATGAAGGAGAAACACCACATGATCTCACTCATTTGTGAATAATAAAGAACATTATAAACTGATGAATAAAAAAATAGATACAGAGGCAGTAAAGCATCAAACAGACTGTCAAATTACAGCGGGAAGGTTAGGGAGAGGTGGGATAGATAAAAGATCAACCAAAAGACTTGTATGCATGCATATAAGCATAACCAATGAACACAAGACACTGGAGGGTTGGAATATGCCTGAGAGGGAGAGGGGGGGGCAATGGAGAGTTATGTATAAAAATTAATTTAAAAAATTAAAAAAACTAAAATAAAATGAAATAAACTGTGGTACATCTACAAATAAAATATAATTATATAAGTAGATAGATAAATAAATAAATAAATAATAAATAAATAAATAGTAGCCATAGCACCTCCCATCTGATCAGTCAGTAAGGAACACTCACAGACCTTTCCTTGCTTCTTCCTCACATATTGAATGTGCCATGCTACTCATGGTCAAGCCAGCATGTGTGAAATACTAATTCTCCTCACAAGCAGTTCTGACTATGAACATAGGGGTGTATATATCCTTTTTGATTGGTGTTTCTAGTTTCTTAGGATATATTACTAGAAGTGGGATTGCTACCTCAAATTGGAGTTCTATTTTTAGTTTTGAGAGAAAACTCCATACTGTTCTCTATAGTGATTGCACCAGTCTGCATTCCCATCAGCAGTGCATTAGAGTTCCTTTTTCTCCACATCCTCGCCAACACTTGTCATTTGTTGATTGGATGATGGTAGCTATTCTGAAAGGTATGAGATGGTATCTCATTTTCATTTTGATTTGCATCTCTCGGATAATTAGTGACTTTGAACATGTTTTCATGTGTCTCTTGGCCTTCCTTTTGTTGTCTGTTGAAAAGGTTCTATTTAGGTCCATTGTCCATTTTTTTATTGGGTCCTTTATCTTCCTTTTATTAAGTTGTATAGGTTGACTATAGATGTTGAAGATTAAAACTTTATCAGTGATAACATTTGCAAATATATTCTCGAATACAGTGGGCTTTCTTGTTTTGTTGATGATTTCTTTTGCTGTGCAAAAGCTTTTTATTTTGATGTAGTCCCACTTGTTTGTTTTCTCTTTAGCTTCCATTGTCCTAGGAACAGTATCAGTGAAGTTCTTTCGGCATATGTCTGAGATTGTGCTGCCTGTGGATTCCTCTAGTATGTTTATGGTTTCCCGCCTTATGTTTAAGTCCTGTATCCATTTTGAGTTTATTTTTGTGTGTGGTGTAAGTTGGTGGTCTAGTTTCTTTTTTTGCATGTATCTGTCGAATTTCCCCAACACCATTTATTGAAGAAACTTACTTGACTCCTTTGTATGTTCATGCCTCCTTTGTCAAATATTAATTGAGCCTAGTGGTTTTGGACAATATCTTGGTTCCCTATTCTATTCCATAGGTCTCTATGTCTGTTCTTGTGCCAGTAGCATGCTGTTTTGAGAACAGTGGCTTTGTAATACAGCTTGAAATATGGTATTGAGATCCCACCTCGTTTATTCTTCTTTCTCAGAATTGCTGTGGCTATTTGGGGTCTTTTTTTGTTGTTGTTCCAGAAGAGTCTTTGGAGAGTCCTTTCTAGATCTGTGAAATATAACATTGGTATTTTAATGGGTAGTGCATTGGATCTATAGATTGCTTTGGATAGAATGAACATTTTAAGGATGTTGATTCTCCCAATCCATGAGCATGGTATGCTCTTCCATCTGTTTATGTCTTCCTTTATCTCTTTTTTCAGTGTCCTGAAAAAAATTTATTCTCAGCTATCTTAATTATTTTTGGTGTTACCAATCTCATTTGGTAAATGGGATTGCTTTTTAAGTCTCTCTTTCTGTAAGTTCACTATTGGTGTATAGAAATGCCATAGATTTCTTGGCATTAAAGTTGTATCCTGCTACATTGCCAAATTCATTTATTAAGTCCATAAGTTATTAATGGAGTCTTTAGGGGTTTTTATATACAATATCATATCATCTGAAAATAAGGACAGCTTTACTTTTTTCTTTTCCAATTTGAATGCCTTTTATTTCTTCTTCTTGTCTAATTGCAATGGCTAATACTTCGAGTCCTATGTTGAAGAACAGTGGTGAGATTAGGTATCTCTCTCTTGTTCCTGTTCTTAGGGAAAATGGCCTTAGTTTATGCCCATATGGCTGTGGGTTTATCATATATAGCTTTTTTTATCTTGAGGTATGATCCTTCTATGCCTACCTTGTTGAGAGTTTTTATCAAGAAAGGGTATTGCATTTTGTCAAATGCTTTTTCTGCATCAATTGATATAACTGTGATTTTTATCTCTCAATTTGTTTATGTGATGTATCATGTTTATTGATTTGCGGATATTGTATCATCCTTGCATTCCTGGGATGAATCCTACTTGGTCATGGTGTATGATCTTTCTGATGTACTACTGGATCCGATTTGCTAGAATTTTGTTGAGGATTTTGGCATCTGTGTTTATGAGAGATATTGGCCTATAATTCTCTTTCATTGTGTTATTTTTATCTGGTTTTGGTATTATGGTAATGCTGGCTTCATAGAAGGACCTTGGAAGTGTTTCTTCTTCGTGAATTTTTGGGAATAATCTGAGGAATATAGGTTTTAATTCTTCCTTGAATGTTTTGTAGAACTCCCATGTGAAGCCTTCTGGCCCCAGGCTTTTGTTTGCTATGAAGATATGAAAGCTTTTTGATGACTGCTTTCATATCTTCCATAGTTATTGGACTTATGAAATTTTAGAATGTTCCTGATTAAGTTTTGGAAGGTTGTATTTTTCTAGGAATATGTCCATTTTCTCTATATTGTCCAGTTTGTTGGAATAGAGTTGTTCATAGTATTTTGTAAGAGTCCTTTGTATTTCAGTGGGGTCTGTTATTATTTCACCTCTACCATTTCTGATTTTGTTTATTTAAGTCCTCTCTCTTTGCTGCTTGGTGAGCCTGGCTTGAGGTTCTTCAATCTTGTTAATCCTTTCAAAGAACCGGCTCTTTGTTTCATTGATCTTTTGTATTGTTTTTTTGGTTTCTATGTTATTTATTTCTGCTCTAATCTTCATTGTCTCCTTCCCTCTGTTCACTCTGGGCTTTTCTTGTTGCTCTTTTTCTAATTCTTTGAATTGTAGCATTAGATAATTTTGTACCATTTTTTCTTGATTTTTGTTTTTGTTTTTGTTTTGTTTTTGTTTTTTGAGTTAGGCCTAGAGAGCTATTAACTTCCCTTTCAGGACTGCTTTCACTGTGTCCCATAGGTTTTGAATTGTTGTGTTTTCTTATCATTTGTTACCAGGATGTTTTTTTATTTCTTCCTTGATCTCTCTGGTTACCCAGTCATTGTTTAATATCATGCTGTTGAGCTCTATATGTTTGATTTCTTTGGATTGTTTTATTGTAGTTGATTTACAGTTTTATGCCACTGTGGTCTGAGAGGATGCTTGATATGATTTCTATCTTCTTGACTTTGTAGGGACTTTGTCATGACCCAACATATGGTCTATCTTTGAAAATGACCCATGTGCACTGGAGAAGAATGTGTATTCTGTGGCTTTAAAGTGAAATGTTCTTAACATCTCAATTATTTCCATCTGGTCTATTGAGTATTAGGATCGATGTTTCTTTGCTGATTTTTTTGTCTAGAGGATTTGTCCAATGGTGATAATGGGGTTTAAAGTATCCTACTGTGATTATATTGCTGTCAATCTCTTCCTTGATATCCTCCAGAAGTTTTTTTATTTATTTGGTGCTCCTGTATTGAGTGTGTATATGTTTACCAGAATTATTTCTTCTTGTTAGAATGCTCCCTTTAGTATTATGAATTGGCCTTCCTTATCTCTTATTATGTCCTTCACTTTCAGATCTAATTTATCAGATATAAGTATTGCTACCCCAGCTTTTTTTTCAATTCCATTTGCCTGAAAAACTGTTTTTCATCCCTTCACCCTCAGTCTGTGTGCATCTTTTTTTCTGAAATGGGTTTCTTACAGATAGCAGATATATGGGGCATGTTTTATTTTCCAATCCATTACCCTGTTTCTGTTTATTGGAGCATTTAATCAATTTACATTTAAAGGTATTATTGATAGGTACCTATATTTCAACCTTTTGATTTTTTACCCATGTGTTCCTTCTTCACTTCATATTTCTTCTTTTTACAGCAGACCTTTATCATTTCTTGCATTGCTGGTTTGGTGGTAATAAATTCCCTTAGTCCTTTTTTGTCTGTGAAGCTCTTAATTTCACCTTCAATTTTCATTGATAGCCTTGCTTGGTACAGTATTCTTGGATTCAGATCCTTCCTTTGCATGACTTTGTATATTTCATTTCATTCCCTTTTTGCCTGATGAGTTTCTGTTGTGAAATCAGTCGCTAGACAGATGGGTGTTCCTTTGTAAGTAACTTTCTATCTCTCTCTACCCACTTTCAAGATTCTGACTTTGTCACTGGTGTTTGCCAATTTAAATATAATGTGCCTTGATATCCATCTTTTGGGGTTCATTTTGCTTGGGACTTTGTGAGCTTCTTGGATTTGTGTGGGTTTTTTTTCCTATATCAGGGAAATTTTCTGTCATTATGTCTTCAAACAGGTTTTGTATTCCTTGCTCAGTTTCCTCTGCTTCTGGCACCCCTATTATGTGGATGTTGTTGTGTGTGTGTGTGTGTGTGTGTGTGTGTGTGTGTGTGTGTTGTCCCAAATTTCCCTTAGGCTCTCCTCATGATTTTTTTTTTCTAAAAGCTGCTCTACTTGGGTATTTTTTCCTACCTTATCTTTTAGCTCAATGATGTGGTCCTTTGCTTTTTCCAGCATACTCTTGATGCTTTCTATTGAGTTCTTTATAGCAGCAATGTCACTTTTCACTTATTTTTGGCTCTTCTTCCTTTCCTCTTGGTTCTTACTCATATTGTTGAATTTGTCTTCCATTCTTTTCAGCCACCTTGTGACCATTTATCTGAATTCTTTCTTGCTTACCTCCATTTCATTTACTTTTTCTGGTGATGCCTACTTTGCTTTATTATGCAGACTCTTTCTTTGTCTCCCCATGGTCTCTCTTCTCCAGGTTTCTGGTATGCAGTTCTCTCTCTCCTCGCCCCAGGTGAAAACTGACCTTTCCATGGTGGAGTGTAGAGCTCCTTTGAATCCTTATGTTTTCTCCAATTGGGGACTGGTGTTCTGGAGTTTGCTGCTGCTCGCTGGGTGCTGCAATTATAGATTCCCAGGATTCCAATAACATCCACCCTCCCCTTCAAGATGATGCAGTCTCCATATCAAAGCTGGCAGCTCCAGGCGGGAACCCAGCAGCCATAGGGGCTGCTCTGTCACAAGATCCCCATCCAGTAGCCCCCCACCTTGTCCTCAACTCTCCAAAAAGCACTCCCCATGTGACCCTGAGCCGTTCCTGTCTGTTCCAGGACAAGTCTCAGGACACATTTGTCTATTCACCACCATTTTTTTGTCTATTCAAGGTTATCTTTTTTAAAATTATTCAATTTATTTCATAGACACCTCACATAATTAATAAAGGAAGCATTTATCTGGGAGAAAATCACAGCTGTATAATCTTGTGCTGTGGCTACAGAAGTTTAGACAATTAGCATCCACAGAAATAATATATAACCCCTTTCCACTTCAAAATTATTGCCTTTGAGTCCAACTTGAGGTATAACTCTGATATAAAACTCTTGGAAATTAGGTTACAGTCAGTACTACAGAAGATGCCAATTTGAAACTGAACCTGGCCCACCCTGGGGACTCAGCACCACACTGACTTTCATTCACTCACTCATGCTCGCACTGAACTCCATAGGTATAAGATTTTTGTACAATTTCTTTCTCTTTTTTTGAAAATATTTTTAATTAAATCTTTATTATTCAGATTATTACATTTGTCTCTCTTTTTTCCCCTCCATAGCTCCCCTCCACCCCATTCCCACCCCTCCCTCTACCCTTACCTTTTCCCCCAATTGATAAGTCCATAGGTGTATGATTTTTGTCCAGTCACTTCCTGTATCCCCTTTCCCCTTTTCCTCCTGAGAATTATCAGTCCACTCCCTTTCTGTGCTCCTGATTCTAGTATATTCACAAGTTTATTCTGTTGATCAAATTTTTAATGCACTTAATTTTTAGATTCAGTGTTGATAGATATGTATTTGTTGTTCATAATTTTTTATCTTTTACCTTTTTCTTCTTTCTCTTCTTAAAGAGTACCTTTCAGCATTTCATATAATACGGGCTTGGAGTTGATGAACTCCTTTAGCTTTTTCTTCTCTGTGAGGCTCTTTATCTGCCCTTCAATTCTGAATGATAGCTTTGCTGGATAGAGTATTCTTGGTTGTAGGTTCTTGCTATTCATCACGTTGAATATTTCTTGCCACTCCCATCTGGCCTGCATCGTTCCTGTTGAGAAATCAGCTGACAGTCGTATGGGTGCTCCCTTGTAGGTAATGAACTGTTTTTCTCTTGCTGTTTTTAATATTCTCTCTTTGTCTTTTGCTCTTGGTATTTTAATGATGATGTGTCTTGGTGTAGTCCTCTTTGGATTCCTTTTATATGGGGTTGTGTGTGCTTCCTGGACTTGTAAGTCTATTTCTTTCACCAGGTGCGGGAAGTTTTCAGTCATTATTTCTTTAAATAGGTTTTCAGTATCTTGCTCTCTCTCTTCTTCTGGCACACCCACAATTCTGATGTTGGTACGCTTGAAGCTGTCCCAGAGGCTCCTTACATTATCTTCACATTTTTGGATTCTTTTCTCTTCTTGCTTTTCCAGTTGAGTGTTTTCTGATTCTTTATATTTCAAATTTTTGACTTGATTCTTGCCTTCCGCTAGTCTGCTATTAGGTCTCTGTTTAATATTTTTTATTTCAGTCAGTGTATGTTTAATTTCCAGCTGGTCCTTTATCATCTCTAGTTGGATCTTTTGCATCTCCTTTTGGGACTCGATAACTTTATCCAACTTGTCTAGCATATTCTTGAAAAACCTTATTAGCATGGTTTTGAACTCTATATCCAGTCGTTTGTTTTCCTCCATTTCTTTTGTTTGTGATCCCTTCCCTTGTCTCAGCATTTTCACTATGCCAGGAGAACTTCTGTGTTGGATTCAGCCTTATGATACCAGACTTGAAAAAGTGCCAAAGCCTCTCTTGAGCTTGGGATAGGTGGAGTCTCAGGGCTTAAGGGATGGCCTCGCCTTCCAGTTGGGCCCGCCCTTCACGGCCCCTGAGTCTCATGTGACTGGGTAGTTGCTGGAGCAGTCCCTGTGTGTGCACGCACGAGCGCGCTCTCGCAGTGCCTCTAGACTGCTGCCTTTCCGGCTCCCCTGTGCTACGGGACCACATGAGTGTGGGTCCCCAGGGTTTCGCCCGAA
Organism: Lasiurus cinereus; assembly: GCA_011751065.1. NCBI lineage: Eukaryota > Metazoa > Chordata > Mammalia > Chiroptera > Vespertilionidae > Lasiurus > Lasiurus cinereus. Next base: position 963,385 of record JAAGEH010000044.1, on the reverse strand, counting down.
ACTGGGGTTTAGTGAAGTTAGAAGTGGCACAATTGGGAGGGTCTGTCTCTTGCCCACTCATGAAAGCCAGCAGCACATTCAGCAGTCTGTACTCTGCAGGGCAGTGCCGTGCACACCACCAGACCTCTGATCTTTTGCAACTCCCCTAAATTTCCGTGCACCTCTCCCTTTTCACAGTCCAAACTCCCCCCGTATGAGTTTTGGCTGGATCTGGGGTTTAGTCGTAGGATAAGGAGTTCAATGCCGTTGAGAGTCTCCGTTTCTCTCCCACCAGAGAAAGCCAACCAGGTTCGCCGTCACTCGCTCTCTTCACGCTCGCGTCTCTGTTCCTCAGCTTTTTGCAGCTCCTCTGGGTCTCCATGAGCCCCTCTCTTTCCCTCTACTTGTAGAATTTCCACTCTGCCAGCTTTCCTGTGGTTCTGGATGATGTCCGTTCTGTCTTTTAGTTGTAGTTTTGAAATTGTTGTGCAAGGCAGTAGTGTAGGTGTTTACCTATGCCACCATCTTGGATTCTCCTGTACAATTTCTTTCCACACCCCTCACACCGTCTTCCCCCAGAGAATTGTCATTGCACTCCCTTTCTATGCCCCTGATTCTATTATATTCACCAGTTTATTCTGTTCATCACATTTTTTATTCACTTGATTTTTAGATTCACTTGTTGATAAATATTTGTTGTTCATAATTGTTATCTTTACCTTTTTCTTCTTCTTCCTCTTCTTAAAGAATACCTTTTAGCATTTCATATAATACCAGTTTGGTGTTGAACTCCTTTAGTTTTTTCTTGTCCATGAAACTCTTTATCTGACCTTCAATTCTAAATTATAGCTTTGCTGAGTAGAGTAATCTTGGTTGTTGGTTCTTGCTGTTCATCACTCTGAATATTTCTTGACACTCCCTTCTGGCCTGCATAGTTTCTGTTGAGGAATCAGCTGACAGTCGTATGGGTACTCCCTTGTAGGTAATTAACTGTTTTTCTCTTGTTGCTTTTAATATTCTCTCTTTGTCTTTTGCCCTTGGCATTTTAATTATGATGTGTCTTGGTTTTGTCCTCTTTGGATTCCTCTTGTTTGGGGTTCTCTGCGTGTTCTGGACATGTAAATCTATTTCTTTCACCAGGTAGGGGAAGTTTTCTGTCATTATTTCTTCTAATAGGTTTTCAATATTTTGCTCTCTTTTTTCTCCTAGCACCCCCATAATTCAGATATTAGTTACACTTGAAGTTGTCCCAGAGGCACCTTACACTATCTTCATGTTTTTGGAAATTTTTTATTTTTCTCGGGTGTTTTTTGTTTGTTTGTTTTGTTTTGTTTTGTTTGTTTCCTCATATTTTAAATCTTTGGTTTGATTCTTGAGGTCCTTTGAGTTTCTGTATATTATTCTTTATTTCAGACAGTGTTTGCTTAATTTCTGACTGTTCCTTTTCCATTTTTGGCAGAGGTGGGGAGGAGCATTGTCATTAAGATCTTTAAAGTCTCACTAAGTTCCTCGGAGGTGTCTAAAAGATTCTTTAGTAACCTTATTACTGTGGTTTTTGAACTCTATATCCAGTCATTTGCTTTCTTCCATTTCTTACATTTGTGACATGTTTCTTTGTCTTTGCATTTTGGCTGCCTCCTATGTTGATTGAGTGACTTTGTGTGGGAGATGTCCTATAGGGCCCAGTGATTCAGCCTCCCCAACCACATAAGGTGGACACTCTTGGTGCATCCCTTTGTGGGCTGGGTGTACAGTCTTGTTGTAGTTAAGTCTTGATTTCTGTTGGTACACTGAGAGAAATTGACCTCCAGGCTAATTGGCTGTGACGACCTGCTGTGTCTATAATGGAAGAACTGCTGTGCTGGAGACATCTTTACAGGGCAAGACTTGCTTCAGTGGGGCTTTGGTGCTCACTGAGTCAGCCTCTTGAGTGTGTCACTTATAGATGTGAGGATTTGAAATCTGTTGTCATCTCACACTGATCACTATGTACACTGGCTCCTGGATCTCCAATGAGGTGCAGGTCAGCTACTGTCTGAGGCCACCCAGCAGGAGCTACAGCAAGATCTGCAGATTTCCTCTTTGCTTGGGGTTGGAAGTTTTGGAGCTGACCCAGCTGCAGTTTGTTAGGTTAAGCTGCGGTAGGGCAGGGCATTCATATGCAAAATCTGCTGCACACAGTTTGGGTGGATTTGTAAATTGGGTGGGGCTGGGTCTCAGGGAATATCTAGGGCATGGCAAACAGTGATGGCTTCCAGTCAGCCCTCTCTGTGTCTCTGCATTTCCACGTCCCAAAGTCCCACACCCCAGCACAATAAACAATGATTCCTATGTACACCTCTGCAAGAGAGCCACCTTCACTTTCCAACCTGATGCCAGATAGTCCTGCTTTTCCCCATCGGAGTCTGGGTCCCCAGAGTCTCACCAGAAATTGGAGTTCAGAACAGTTGGGAGCTTGTGTCTACCTTTAGATTGAAAACAAACAAACAAAAACAGTGCACCCAATTGCCAGCCTGATTTATGTGCTTCTGTACCTCTGCTTTTGTGCGCCTGTGCATGTCAAACTCGATTATGGGGGTTGATGGATTCAAGTCTCAATGTTCTTTTCTCTTCCTTCTGGTTGTAGAACTTCTACTTAGCCAGCTTTCCTGTGGTTCTTGGTGATAGATGTTTTGTCTTTTAGTTGTAGTTTTGGTGTGGTTGTGAGAGGCAGTGTGTACAGATGTATACCTTATGCTACCATCTTGGTTTTCCAATAATTTGTATTTTTGCCTTCCTGACAAAGCTTATGTAAAGTTACTGAAAGACTAATAGCATAAATTTAATTAATGTAATTTACTGTCCATAACCATGGACAAGTAAAGTTAAAAAATAAACGTTATTTCAGATCGACTTAAATTGGCTAATTGATTTAAGTGAATATTCAAGAAAACTTAATTGTACTGGGCAGGAAACTGTTCATGGAACATTAACTAAATTTTACTAATGGGGGGAGAAATCCAAGATGGCGGCATAGGTAAACACCTATACTGCTGCCTCGCACAACAATTTCAAAACTACAACTAAAAGACAGAACGGACACCATCCAGAACCACAGGAAAGCTGGCTGAGTGGAAGTTCTACAACTAGAGGGAAAGAGAGGGGCTCACAGAGATCCAGAGGAGCTGCAAAAAGCTGAGGTACGGAGACGCGGGCGCTGAGAGAGCGGGTGCCGGAGTACCTGGCTGGCTTTCTCTGGCGGGAGGAAGACGGAGACTCTCAAAGGCATTGAACCCCTTGTCCTGCGACACTAAACCCCAGATCCAGCCGAGACTCATACGGGGGGAGTTTAGACTGTGAAAAGGGAGAGGTGCACGGAAATTTAGAGGAGTTGCAAAGGATCGGAGGTCTGGTCCCGCACGGCACCACGCGGAGGACGGATTGCTGATTGTGCCGCTGGCTTTCGCGAGTGGGCGGGAGACAGACCCTCCCAACTGCGCCACTTCTGAGTCCACTGGGCCCCTGTTTTGGGCGAAACCCTGGGGACCTAGACTCGTGTGGTCCTGGTTCGCAGGGGAGCCGGAAAGGCAGCGGTTAGAGGCGCTGCGGGTGCGCGCGCGCACAAGGACTGCTCCAGCCATTACCCAGTCACGTGAGACTCAGGGGCCGTGGAGGGCGGGGCCGACTGCAAGGCAAGGCGGTCCCTTAAGCCCTGAGACTCCACCCCTCCCAAGCTGAGCAGAGGCTTCTTCGGCTGAATCCAGCACAGAAGTTTCCCCGGCACAGTGAAAATGCTAAGACAAGGGAAGGGATTACAAGCAAAAGAAATGCAGGAAAAAAAACGACTGGATATAGAGTTCAAAACTACGCTTATAAGGTTTTGCAAGAATATGCTAGAAAAGATGGATAAATTTAGTGAGACCCAAGAGGAGATGATAAATACACTGACTAAAATAAAAACTATTATGCAGAGTACTAACAGCAGACTAGAGAAAGGCAAGGATCAAGTCAAAAATTTGAAATATAAAGAAGCAGAAAACATTCAACTGGAAAAGCAAGAAGAGAAAAGAATCCAAAAATGTGAAGATAATGTAAAAAGCCTCTGGGACAGCTTCAAGCGTACCAACATCAGAATTGTGGGGGTGCCAGAAGAAGAGAGAGAACAAGATACTGAAAACCGGTTTAAAGAAATAATGACTGGAGAATCCAAGATGGCGGCATAGGTAAACACCTATACTGCTGCCTCGCACAACAATTTCAAAACTACAACTAAAAGACAGAACGGACATCATCCAGAACCACAGGAAAGCTGGCCGAGTGGAAGTTCTACAACTAGAGGGAAAGAGAGGGGCTCACGGAGACCCAGAGGAGCTGCAAAAAGCTGAGGTACGGAGACGCGCGCTGAGAGAGCGGTGCCGGAGTACCTGGCTGGCTTTCTCTGGCAGAAGGGAAACGGAGACTCTCACCGGCATTGAACCCCTTCTCTTGCGACACTGAACCCCAGATCCAGCCGAAACTCATACGGGGGGAGTTTGGACTGTGAAAAGGGAGAGGTGCACGGAAATTTAGGGGAGTTGCGGGGGATCGGAGGTCTGGTCGCGCACGGCACCACGCAGAGGACGGATTGCTGATTGTGCCGCTGGCTTTCGCGAGTGGGCGGGAGGCAGACCCTCCCAACTGCGCCACTTCTGAGTCCACTGGGCCCCTGTTTTGGGCGAAACCCTGGGGACCTAGACTCGTGTGGTCCTGGTTCGCAGGGGAGCCGGAAAGGCAGCGGTTGGAGGCGCTGCGGGTGCGCGCGCACAAGGACCGCTCCAGCCATTACCCAGTCACGTGAGACTCAGGGGCCGTGGAGGGCAGGGCTGACTGGAAGGCAAGGCGGTCCCTTAAGCCCTGAGACTCCGCCCTCCCAAGCTCAGCAGAGGCTTCTCGGCTGAATCCAGCACAGAAGTTTCCCCGGCACAGTGAAAATGCCGAGACAAGGGAAGGGATTACAAGCAAAAGAAATGGAGGAAAAAAAACGACTGGATATAGAGTTCAAAACCACGCTTATAAGGTTTTGCAAGAATATGCTAGAAAAGATGGATAAATTTAGTGAGACCCAAGAGAAGATAATAAA
>JAAGEH010000044.1:931165-958208 GCA_011751065.1 Lasiurus cinereus | reverse complement strand
AGCAGACTAGAGAAAGGCAAGGATCAAGTCAAAAATTTGAAATATAAAGAAGCAGAAAACATTCAACTGGAAAAGCAAGAAGAGAAAAGAATCCAAAAATGTGAAGATAATGTAAGGAGCCTCTGGGACAGCTTCAAGCGTACCAACATCAGAATTGTGGGGGTGCCAGAAGAAGAGAGAGAGCAAGATACTGAAAACCTGTTTAAAGAAATAATGACTGAAAACTTCCCACATCTGGTAAAAGAAATAGACTTACAAGTCGAGGAAGCACACAGAACCCCAAAGAAAAGGAACCCAAAGAGGACTACACCAAGACACATCATAATTAAAATGCCAAGAGCAAAAGAGAAAGAGAGAATATTAAAAGCATCAAGAGAAAAACAGTTTATTACCTACAAGGGAGCACCCATACGACTGTCAGCTGATTTCTCAACAGAAACGATGCAGGCCAGACGGGAGTGGCAAGAAATATTCAACGTGATGAACAACAAGAACCTACAACCAAGAATAATCTATCCAGCAAAGCTATCATTCAGAATTGAAGGGCAGATAAAGACCTTCACAGACAAGAAAAAGCTAAAGGAGTTCATCAACTCCAAACCAGTATTATATGAAATGCTAAAAGGTACCCTTTTAGAAGAGGAAGAAGAAAAAGGTAAAAGACAAAAAATTATGAACAACAAATACACATCTGTCAACAAGTGAATCTAAAAATTAAGTGAATTAAAAATCTGATCAACAGAATAAACTGGTGAATATAATAGAATCAGGAGCACAGAAAGGGAGTAGACTGATAATTCTCAGGAGGACAAAAATCATAAAGCATCAAACAGTCTGTGAAATTATAGCAGAAAGATTAAAGTTAGGTGAGGTAAATAAGTGACCAATCAAAGGACTTGTATGCATGCTTATAAACATAACCAATGATCACAGACACTGGGGTGTCGGGGTACGCCTGGGAGGGAGGGGGGGCAATGGGGAGATATGTATAAAAAATTAATAAAAATTAATAAAAAAAAGAAAAAAAATTTTACTAATGGTTCAAACATTGCTTAACATGCAATGAATCCAGAGCAGTCATATTAATGTACAGAAAATTTAAAATTCATCAAGACTGCATTGTAAAATTTCCAAAAACCTTCTAATATCTAAATAAAAATGGGGTGGGGGATAGTAGAATAATCCCCTGTAAGTAAATTATATCAAGAAATTTATTTTACTTCAAAAATGAATTTTCACTTGTAATGCTGATAGCAAGACACCCATGAAGACACACATGTTATCAAAATAAGCCAAAGGAAAATAATTTAGGCAAAAATGAAAGGATCTCAAGTCTAATTTATAGAAAAAAAAAATCTCTTATCAACCTTTGATCAAGAATATGTTCGTATATTTCCAGAAAACTACTCCAGTCCCCTGTGGATTCCTGCAACAATGAATTTGAGAGAGAAACTGACCAGATTGCTCCAGCCACAGAATAGCAGTGGCCCCCAAACAACATGCCCAAGACAAGAGAAGAAACAGTCCAGATATTGAGATAGTGAAGACGCCTTGCCATACTAGCAATTAGCAGCTATGCATCACTGCAGGTTTCCCACGACCAAACCAGAGAAAGTTGGACCTGCATTGTCACCATTTGTCCACCATCCAGAACTAGAATATCATTGCTGGCATCTACTCATAAAAAAAACTGTTGGACATTGAAATTGGGACTCAAAGAAAGAAACTGACTACAGTCTGATTCATTTAATGCCTGACAGCAATTTATAGGGACTTGATAGAACTCTATCCTTTCCATTGAATTTAAAAATCTTAAAACATACATTCTTGTTAAATTTATAAAATAAAAAAGGGTGAGATGCCAGAGGCCAATTTCAACATGTCAGCAGGGCTGAATCATCCAGAGAGGGCTGAAGGCATTTTCCCAAACCTGAAAAGGATGCATAAATTGCTTGCTGCCAGTCAGCTAAGGTCATCTTAATCTGCATGTTATTGCCTCCTACTGGCCAAACACCTGAACAGCCGGAGGTATTTCATCAATCTGACAATGGATTCTGTGTACCAAACCCTGGCCTTTGTAATGTATATTATCTTGCCTTAGGACAATTTGTGTTAATAAAAAGCAAGAGGTCCTCAGACAAGGGAGAACTTAGTTCCTTTACATAAGTCTTCTATGGCTCCCCATAATGACTTTCAAAATTATGTTTCATCTCTGGACTCTTATTTAATTCACACACAGTGCTTCTCCAGATTCCTGAATCCTTCAAGATGCTGGATCAAGACCACCAGCATTAGCCTTTGGGGTAAGAGAATCCCTTCCTTAAGCCCTGCTCCGTAAACTTTAAATTCAGCGGTTATATCTGTTGCCTGAGAGGCTCTGACTCAGAGTTAAAGCAAGGAAAAACTATAATTGGTTTGCTGAAATAAATTATCTCATGGAAAAGGAGAGTCAGTACTGATAAGTTAGGGCTAAGGCTCATTTTCATTTATCATGACTCTGATCCCTGATTGGAAAAGAATAATGTTTTTAACATTTTAAGAGATGACTATTTTAATCCAGTAGTTTTTCTACCCAAAGAATATTAAGAGGAACAAAGGTAGAAAGAAAATAGGCTAGCTTCTGTGGACATAGAAATGAGCAGAAAGCGGAGGAAAACTCTTCCATTTGCTAAGCTTTATTCTTTAGTATTGAACAAAGGTATTAAAGAGATTCCTTTTATTTACCAGCAATCAAACTTCACTGAGTTAAACTTCATTCAGTGAAGTTAGGTCAACACTTGTGAAATAACAGTGCCAGCAATCCTAGCTCAATTTAATCTTAAACTGTTACCAGTGACCTCTTGGTAATTTTAAATAAAATATGTCTGGTATATAGGAAGAAAAGAAAGCTAATCTCTTGTCTTTCCTGGCCACTGAAGACTAAAGCTGCCCAGGCCCTGACAGAGCCCCACAGACTTACTAGTACATCACCCATTCAGAGCCTTGGGGAACGACTGTGGTGGCAGATCATCCCATCTCCTTTGCTGCTGCTGTTGTTGTTGTTATTGTTGTTGTTGTTAATCCTCACAGGAGGATATTTTTCCATTGATTTTTTAGAGAGAGTGGAAGAGAGAGGGAAATATGGAGAGAAACATCGATGTGAGAGAGAAACACATCAATTGGTTGCCTCCTCCATAAGCCTGACCAGAGCCTGAGCCTGGGAGGAACCTGCAACCAAGGTATGTGCCCTTGACCAGAATCAATCCAGGCCCTTTGGTCCACAGACCAACTCTCTAACCACTGAACCAAACTGGCTAGGGCCTGATCTTTTTAATTGATACTGAGACCACTTATTCTGCCCTCACCGGGACCCTTGTCCCCTCCTCAACTCTATTATGGGGGTTGATGGATTCATCTCACAGCCATTAACCACCTCACCTTTACCCTGCATCTTACTAGACACCTCCTATAACCACTCTTCTCATTCTTCCTTGGTGTCTGGCTGGGGCTACCACATATCTCTCATAAAGCCCAGTTGTCCCAAACCACAGTCACTTGCCTCAGTCTCACTGTCATCCTACAAAGCCAAGCCATTACCATGGATCCTAAATGCCTTATCTCCTCCATGACTGTTCCCTCCTCTAGACAAGAAATACTCTCCTTTCTCGGGCTCACTAGGTACTTTTGCCTCTGGGTTCCCAACTTTAGTCTACTCGAAAAGCCTCTCTATAACGAGGTGAAGGGACCACTCACTGAGCTTTTAGATCCCAAGGCTGCTCTAAAAACTGCTCTCCCCTCAGCACTTTCTCACTCTTTCCCCTTCCCAAAGAACAATTTTCTTTACTATGAAACTGCAAACTTTTACTTACCAGTCCTGATACTATCAGAAGCTGATCTCACTATCACCAAAACCTTAGCATGTTATCTCTAAAAAAAATTTTAAAAAAAAATGGGGCAGTTTTAAATCCAAGTGGCAGGAGGCCTGGGAACTACAGTCCTAGAATAGGCTGTGGGGCCTGCTCCCACCTTCCCTGCCTTTTCTCCAGCCTCATATGCATAATTGGCAACTTAAAAGCTTTGGAGCATTGCTGGGTTAAATGGTAAACATCTAAATATTGTAAAATAGCATAAAATACTGAAACATTGATTGCTAGACAAGTTTTAATTTGCCTGCTCTTTGATTTTATTACAGAAGGTCTCTTGTACTTTGTTGAAGGTATATTTTCTTGAAAGTAGGAGTGTGTTTAAAATGTGTTTGTAAATGTCAATCTAAGAAATGCTGGCTATTGCTGAAACCAGTTTAGCTCAGTGGAGAGAGTGTCTGCCTGCAGAATGAAAGGTCCCAGGTTCGATTCCGGTCAAGGGCATGTATCCTGGTTGTGGGCACATCCCCTGTAGGGGCGTGCAGGAGACTGCTGATCAATGTCTCTCTCTCATCGATGTTTCTAACTATCCCTCTCCCTTCCTCTCTGTAAGAAATCAATAAAATATATAAAAAATAAATAAAAAGAAATGCTGGCTATTTATTTTTTGGCTGAAGCTGGTTATTTCCGAGTGGGTAGAAGGTTTGTGTTGTCCAGTGAGTCAGGACTAATCATCCTGACGTCTTAAGGGACTCCTTCTCTCCTAGTGAGCTAAAGCAGCCCCACCCAGGCTCTCCTGCTGCTTTCGTCCTTAAGTTGAAGTCTAGACTTTCTTTATTTCCACTGCTCATTCCCAGTCCTTGACACTATCATTGAAAGCCTCACAGGTCTTCCTGCTTGGCATTTAGGAACCTCTCTCCCCTTTTCTAGTCTTCTTAAAGGTCACATTTCCTTCCCTTTCGCTTTTCCGTTGGATAACAGCCCATCCTAGTGTTCCTGCCCACTTTCACTGCAATAGAAGCTCAACCCATTCATCTGTCACCCCTTATGAGCAGCGCCATGGTAGCTCCCCGCTCTGCTTGAAGCGGGGAACTGGGAAAAGGAGCCTCATACTGAAAAGGACACTAAGTTATGAATGATCGTGTAGCACAGGGAGATAACAAAGCAGAGTAGGAGGCCAAGGCAGCAGCTCAGAGGAAGCCCTCACCTCCCAGCTCTCAACTAAACCCCATATAATGCCCTACTACATTCCAGAGGAACTTCAGTCCTATTAACTAGTGAGGCCACTCAGGAAGATCCATGGTTAAAATTTCAGAGAAAGTATATCCTTACCCAAGACAGGCCTGCCATATCTTACGGGCTATTCACAATTCCCTACAGATAGGGTACAGACCACTTCTACAACTCCTAAACCCTCTCATCATATGTCCAAGCCAGGCCTCCCTACTGCAGGATATCCCCCAAACCTGTTCTACTTGTTACTCAGTATCTCCCCAAGCATAGGTTAGACCGCCTTCTTTCCCCACTCATCAGCAAAGGGCCAAATCCCTGGACAAGACTGGCAGATTGACTTCACTCACTTGTCCCTTATTAGAAGGACCAAGTATCTCTTAACCTTCATAGACACCTTCTCAGACTGAGCAGAAGCATTCCCCACTGCTTCTGAAAGTCCTTCAAGGTCATACAAGCTCCCATTTAGCATATCATCCCCAGATTTGGCCTCCCCACTTCACTGCAGATAATGGACCTGCTTTCACATCTCAAATTACTCAACTCAAATTACTCACATCCTCTACTCTAAACATCCAAAAAAAACTTACATTCCTCTTACTAGCCCCAATATTCAGGCAAGGTAGAAATAGTGAATTCCTTAATAAAGTCTCAACTAACTAAATGAACTCTCCAAACTGAAGAACTCTGGACTACTGTCCTACCTCTAGCCCTTAGGTTCAACAGGGCAACTCACATGCACGATTCTTCCTTAGTCTATATATATTCTTTATTGTTCAGATTATTACAATTGTTCCTCTTTTTCCCCCCATAGCTCCCCTCCACCTGGCTCCACCCCACCCACTGCCCTTACATCCCCGTGCCATTGTCCTCATCCATAGGTGTGTGATTTTTGTCTAGTCTCTCCCTGCACCCCCTCACCCACTTCCCTCTGAGAATTCAGTCCATTCCCTTTTCATGCCCCTGATTCTATTATATTCACCAGTTTATTCTGTTCATCAGATTTTTAATTCACTTGATTTTTAGATTCACTTATTGATAAATACGTATTTGTTGTTCATAATTTTTATCTTTACCTTTTTCTTCTTCTTCCTAGTCTTAAAGAGTACCTTTCAGCATTTCATATAATACTGGTTTGGTGTTGATGAACTCCTTTAGCTTTTTCTTATCTGTGAAGCTCTTTATCTGCCCTTCAATTATGAAGAATAGCTTTGCTGGGTAGAGTAATCTTGGTTGTAGGTTCTTGCTATTCATCACTTTGAGTGTTTCTTGCCACTCCTGTTTGGCCTGGATAATTTCTGCTGAGAAATCAATTGACAATCATATGGCTGCTCCCTTGTAGATAATTAACTGTTTTTCTCTTGCTGCTTTTAATATTCTCTCTTTGTATTTTGCTCTTGGTATTTTAATTATGATGTGTCTTGGTATGTTCCCTTTTGAATTGCTTTTGTTTGGGGTTCTTTGTGCTTTCTGGACTTGTAAGTCTATTTCTTTCACCAGGTGGGAGAAGTTTTTAGTCATTATTTATTCAAGTAGGTTTTCAGTATCTTGCTCTCTCTCTTCTTCTGGCACCCCCATAATTCTGATGTTGGTATGCTTGAAGTTGTCCCAGAGGCTCCTTACATTTTTTTTATTATTTTTTCTTTTTGCTTTTCTAGTGCAGTGTTTTTTGCTTCTTTGTATTGCAAATCTTTGACTTGATTCTTGAGTTCCTCTTGATTCTGCTATTAGGTCTCTATATATTTTTTATTTCAGTCACTGTATGTTTAATTTCTAGTTGGACCTTTTTCATCTCCTCTTGGGTCTCACTAAATTTATTCACTTTTTCTAGGAAATTCTTGAAAAACCTTATAACCGTGGTTCTGAACTCTATATCCAGTCATTTGTTTTCCTCCATTTCTTTCATTTGTGACCTGTTTTTTGTCTCCATATTTTCGCTGCTTTCCTGAGTTGGTAGAGTAGCTTTGTATGCTAGGTGTCCTATCTAGCCCAGTAGCTCCACCTTCCAGTTACCTGAGGTGGGTTCCCTTGGTGCACCCCTTTGTGTACTGTGTGTACAGCCTTGTTGTAGTTAAGTCTTGATTGTTGTTGGTATAACTGGGAGGAATTGACCTATCTCAGGAGAACTTCTGTGCTGGAGTCAGCCTTATGATACAAGACTTGCAAAATTGCAAAAGCTTCTGTCTTCAGCTTGGATGGGGGGAGTCTCAGGACTGAGCAGACAGCCTTGACTTCCTGTCAGCCCTGCCCAACACGGCTCCCAGGCTCTGTGTTCCTCAGGTGATTGCTGCAGCCCTCTCTGCACACACTCATGGACTCATGCTCGCCTGCCTCCAGACCTCTGCCTTTCCTGCTCCGTGCACTCCGGGGACCCATATGAGTCTGGGTCCCCAGGTATTCACCCAAAACTGTGGTTCAGTGCAGTCGGAACTGGATTTCAGTGCAGTTGGGAGGTTCTGTCTTCCTTCCACTAGAGAAAAGCAGCAGCACAATCAGCAGTCAATCCTCTCTGTGCACACTGGTGTGCTTGCCTCCAGACCTCTGCCTTTCGTGGTTCCTCTAAGTTTCCATGCACTCCTTTCTTTTCAGAACAGTTCAGACTCCCCCAGTATGAGTCTTGCCCAGAACTGGGGTTCAGTGAGTTGGAGCTGGGGTTCAGTGCAGTCGGGAGTTTCTATCTCCTCCCACTAGAGGAAGTCAACCAGGCCCTCCTCTCCACAGGGTGTCTCTGTAACTCAGCTTTTTGCAGCTCCTCTGAGACTCCGTGAGCTCCTCTCTTTCCTTCTAGTTGTAGAATTTCCACTCAGCCAGCTTTCCTGTGATTCTGGATAATGTCCATTCTATCTTTTAGCTGTAGTTTTGAAATTCTTGTGAGAGGCAGCAGCTTAGATGTTCACCTATGCCACCATCCTAGTTTCTCTCCTCCTTGGGCTCTTTGAACTCAGGTATGGAAGACTCTTCTTATTAGCAAACTTCCCTTCCATAGGGTCCCCTCTAGGGCACTGTGTTTCCATCTTAAATCTTGACTGATAATACTGAGAGAACATGCTGATCAGGTCCTGCCTTCACCTTTTACTCCTCTACAGCCAGGGGACTTGGGCCTTCTAAAGGAAATTCATTCATCTCATCACATAATTTACAGCCCCAATGACAAGGCCCTTATCAGCTACTCTTAACTACTCCAACTGCAGGTAAACTATCAGAGCATAACCCATGGTTCCACCCTTCTAGGTAATTATCCTATAGCCAGGCATATCAAGCCTCCCTTCTTTTCCTTACCTACATTCTATCTTTACTAAGGTAGCTCCTTCCTTCATCATAATCACAGATCTTATCACTCTAAACACCCATCTAATATCAAGCTCCTTTATGCTATATAAGATCACAGGGCCATCTACCATTATCAGCTTAACCTAGAACTACCTAACAGCCTTTGGTCCCAATGGGTTGACTACCAGGTCTTTCTAGAAGCCACAGGTTATTTCCTACAGCCGGTCCATTTTACTTCTTATCCAACCATGCAGGCTCAAGGCTGCAACTGCTCTTTTCTCTTGGATAACAGCCCACCCTAGTGTTCCTGCCCACTTTCACTGCAATAGAAGCTCAACCCATTCATCTGTCATCCCTTATGAGCAGTGCCATGGTGGCTCCCCTCTCTGCTTGGAGCAGTGAACTGGGAAAAGGAGCCTCATACCCTTCAGTCACCTCTTCTTTCTACACCTTTCAGCTCATCTCCATGGTCAGGGATTTTTCTTCTTCTCTGGGGAAAACACATACATCTGCCTCCCAGTCAACTGAGCAGGAACCTGTACTCTTGTCTCTCTCTCACCCAATGTAGATGTGTCCCCAATAATCAGTCTTTACCTGTTCCCATAACCTATCATATCCAACACAAAAGAGCAGTCCAGTTAATCTCTCTCTTCATAACCCTCAGTATCTCAACAAGTGTTGGGACTGGCATAGGAGGCTTAACCACTGCGTTATCATATTTTTTTCTTTTTAAAAAAATATATATTTCTTTATTGATTTCAGAGAGGGAAGGAGAAGGAGAGAGGGATAGAAACATCAATGATGAGAGAGAATCATTGATTGGCTGCCTCCCGCACACCTCCTACTAGCAATCAAGCCCGCAATCCAGGCATGTGCGTTTGGCCAGAATCAAACCTGGGACCCTTCAGTCTGCAGGTTGATGCTCTATCCACTGAGCAAACCTGGCTAGGGCTGCTTTATCATATTTTGAAATCCTGTCTCAGGACCTACAAGAAAGCCTATATGACATTGCCAAAAGTTTAGTTCAAATTCAGAATCAGATAGACTCACTGGCAGTTGTTACCCTCCAAAATCAGAGAGGACTAGATTTCCTAAGAGCAGAGAAAGGGGGTCTATGCCTCTTTTTGGAAGACAAGTGTTGTGTTTATATCAATCAGGAAAGCCATCCAAAAACTAACAGAAAGGGCTGCAAAAATTAGAAAACATCAATCAAATTCATGGGATTACTGGCTAAAAATTATAAACTGGAATACCTGGCTACTTCCCTTCATAGGACCATTAACATTCCTATTCCTCATTCTTGTTTTTGGCCCATGTATTCTGTGCCATTTTTTCATCTTTCCTTCAGGACCAGTTTGAGCCTTTACCAACCGATCTCTCAGGGAAATCATGCTGCTGCACCACCCACTCCCACCAGGAGGAATCTATACAGTGTTCCAGCTACTGTCAAAGTCCATCCCCCTGTCATCTCGACATCCCTCTCAGCAGGAAGTAACTATGGAAGCTATGACCTTCGTCCCTATTCCATACAACAAAAAAGGCTGGATATTAGGTCTGATAAAAGAATTGAATCGATGCCCCTCCCCTGGGGACTGATCTTTAGGCCACTTCCCTTTCGCTTAGACCACATTCCACTTGCTAAGACCATTATTATTCCCCTCTAGACCTTCCTAAGATCTGGACCTGCACAGAGAATTCTCCACCCAGAAAAAGCCTGCCAAAGTCCTTTAAAACTTCTGACTCCCTGTCCCTGTGTGCTGGTGCCATTTGGGGCTCAGCCCATCTAATATCCAGATGACCTAATCAATTTATAATCCCTCATCACTTTGGCCTCATGCATTCCTCCTTCAGAGATCCTAACACTTCCAGCATTTTCATTTGTTACTAAAAGTACCACTTTGCTTTATTATTTATCTATGTGCCTTTTTTTCTTTCTTATTTTTATTTTCCTGTTTTCATTTCCCTTCTTGAGTATTCCTCCTCCAATGTTCTTTCTTAGTGTAATATGTATTTCCTCTTTTTTCATCCTTTTTCACTGCCTGAATTCTTCCTCTTTTTGTTTCTTCTCCCCCCCCTCCCCTCCCCTCCTTGCACAGGTCCTCTGTGGCCTGCATTCTTTCTGGGGTTTTCTTAGTCCCTTTCACTTTTTCTTTTTAACTCATTTGGAAATAGCCATCTTTAGAACAATCTGCTTTCTCCCTGTTTTTTTTCCATAATAATTTAAGTCTTTTAATATCAAAACCATATACTTTATCCAAACTTAATTAGAAACCTTAATTTTTTGTGACAACAAAAGCAAATGATGAGCATTCTTTAGATTGGAAAATTTATAAGTACATTTTATAACTTTCAGAAACAGGCTCTTTTTCATTGGCAAATACACTTACGTTTTTCAAGTGGCATCATAGAGATAACATCAATCATTCCTTTAATGTGCTTAAAAGTGAGCTTTAGTGTTCAGGTGTAAGAGGCTGGAGGAGGGGGTGACTATTTGACTTAGGCACTCCAGTGGCTTGAGTTTAAAAGTACCATTTCCTCTCTCACATTGAGGTGGGCAGTCCTATTGTTCCATCCACAGCCTGTAATGGGGTTTGGGGTGGCATAAATTCCCCTACTTTTCATGGGACTACAGCAGCTCCTGGACTTCCAGGAGGAGGATTTAGAGTGTTTAAAAAAACTTATCTTTTAAAACATAGGAGCAGAAGCATGGGTAAACTGACAACCAATTAGTATATGCATATGTGCATAGCCCATGGATACAGGCAATGGTGTGGTGAAGGCCTAGAAGAGACAGGGGCAGGGTGGAGGTGGGGCAAAGAGGGGGAAATGGGGAACGTTAAACAATAAAGCCTGGCTGGTGTGCCCAGTGGTTGAGCATCGACCTATGAACCAGGAAGTCATGATTTGATATTTGATTCCTGGTCAGGGCACATGCCTGGGTTGCAGGCTCGATTCCCAGTTGGGGACGTGCAGGATGCAGCAATCAATGATTCCCTCTCATGATTGGAAGAATTCAGAAACAGGCTCTTTTTCATTGGCAAATACACTTACGTTTTTCAAGTGGCATCATAGAGATAACATCAATCATTCCCTCTCTCTCTCTCTCTTTCTCCCCCCTCCTCCCTCTCTCTTTTCCCTCCCTTCCCCACTCTCCCCTTATTTCTTCCTCTCTGAAATCAATTAAAATATATTAAAGCAAACAAAAAACAATAAAAAATTTTTCTTCAATTACTTTAGCCTTGCTTATATTCTGATTACAAAGCATGTTCTGATAAAAAATTTACTCCAATGCTGACAAGTAGATTGTCCCACACTGATCATGAGAAGTGACAAGAAAGATGAATTTGAGAGTAAAGAGAAATCAATTCTCAAGTCCCACATTGGGTGCCAGAATGTTACCAATGGGGTCTGGGCCTGGACAAGTCTGCCTTGAGCCTGCCAGTAGTGTGTGGGGTTTTGACTTCATGCAGAAAAGATTTCACAAAATGAATTCAGGTGATTTTTGAGGGTATGTTTATTAAAGCTGGACAGTGAAACAAGGAAAAGTGTAAGGTAGGAGAAGCAACAGGAGAGAGAAAAGCAGAGAAAAGGGGACCTTGGAGTCAGGTCAGGGGTGAGTCTGAGATGAGCTGCTGCTGTCCATTGCTCCCCTGGTTGCAGGTCTCCTAGGGACCCATAGAGTTTAGGAGGAAAATAGCAAAGATACAAGACACAAAGATACAAAGATATGCTCCAGTGAAAGGGCAGCATGGATCTTCCGTTTTATTTTTCGTTGGCTGGCAAGAAAGCTAATATTCATTAGCTTTTCAGGTGTCTCCTTCATTGTGCTAATTCATCAAAATATATATAACAGAGCCAGGGGTATTTTCTAGTTAATTTTATTTTTAAAGACCATTATTGAAGAGGGACTAGACCGAGACCATTTTATCCCATGACAATCTGGAATGTGTAAACTATTTGCTCCTAAGTGTCGTTGGTTAGTTTTGTTTTTAAAGAATGTTATTGAAAATAAAACCTCATGTTTTATTAGCTGTCTGTGAATTGCTCACATTGTTTGCCCTTGCTAATTGTTTTGTCTCAGTTTCCCTTATTCCACTTGTCCAGGAATTTGCTATTCTGCTTCACTATGAGTTCATAATTTCCTGGATTCATCTTTTGGACAAATTGGAAACACAAGCCTGGTGGCAGACATAATGTAGCTGGTCAGATCTGCGATCTGAGCAGCATTTACCTTCCACACAATGCTGGTGGTCTCCTGCTATGCAGAGTTGGTCTGGAGTGTCATGTGGTGGGAATGTGCTGATCAAGTAAGGCGAGATTGGCTTCTGTCTCTCCATGACCAATCTCTAGGGAACTGATAAGCTATGAAGAATTAGAGGTTCCTCACAAAAGTATAATAAGTCAAGTTACAATAAAAATCCAACTTAAAAAAAAAAGAATTAGAGGTTCCTTGTATGATTTGGGGAGAGGGGTAAGCTAATAAAGAGGAAATATGCAAATTGACCATTACGCCATCACAAGATGGCGGCCCTCACAGCAGACATAGAGTTTCCTTTACACAAGATGACGGCACCCACAGTGGAGGCAGGATTCCCATAATGAGCCTTAAGGAACAGTCAGCAGGGACCTGAGCTGCATGGCACCAGGCTGGGGCAGGGGACCTCAGGCCACACCCCGTGCCCAGCAGGGCTTGACAGGGGACCTCAAGGTGCACCCCCACCTGGCCCATGCCAGGGAACCTCAGACTGCACTCCCTGTCCAGCAGGGCTTGACAGGAGACCTCAGGCTGTGACGCCCACCCTGGTGCCAGGCTGAGAGACCTCAGTCCCCACCCCCTACCCTAGTGCCAGGCCAGGGTACCTGAGGGTGCATCAGGAGACCTGAGGCTGTGCCCCCCCCACCCAATGTGCACCAGGGGACTGAGGTTGTACCCTCATTCAGTGCTGGGTTGGGGGACCTGAAGCTGTGCCACCCACCCAGTGGGGCTTGATGGGTGACATCAAGGCATGACCCCCACCTGGGCCTGGGCAGGGGCAACTCATGTTGCACCGCCCACCCTGGTGTCAGGCTAGGGGACCTCAGGCCATCCCTCTGCCCGGTAGGGCTTGACAGGGGACCTTAGGCCACGCCCCCCACCCTGGTCCCTTCCCAAGGGACCTGAGGCTGAGCCCCCCCCCCCACCCAGATGGGGGACCTAAGTCACGCCGCCTGGCCCAGAGCTGGGAGGGAGGACCTAAATGTGTGCTGGTTCCTAAGGCTGTGACTCCCTACCCAATGTGCACTGGAGGACCGATGCTGCAACCCCCACCCAGCACCTGGCCAGGGGACCTGAGGCTGTGCCCCCTGCCCGGTGGGGCTTGACAGAGGTGAGGCTGGACAGGTCTGGATCTCATCCAATGGGGGTGGAGCCGGCTAGGTCTGGGTCCCGCACAATATCATGGCACACGTGGATGGGCAGAGACTTGACTCTGGGTCCTGCACCATGCCCCTGACTCTGACAGGAGGAAGATTTTCATATACATTTTACTCATTTTCTTTCATCTCTGACACTTCTATTATAGAGAAAGGGCAAATAGCAATATTAAAATATTTTCTCTAATTAATTCCCTTTTAATGTGCATGAATTTTGTGCACTGGGCTACTAGTTGGTTAATAAAATCATGTAGATTTCAGGTACACAATTCTTTTTTAAAAATATATATATAATTTTATTGATTTTTTACAGAGAGAAAGAGAGAAGGATAGAGAGTTATAAATTTTGATGGGAGAGAAACATCAATCAGCCTCCTCCTGCATGTTCCCTATTGGCGATGTGCCCACAACCAAGATACATGCCCTTAACCAGAATCGAACCCAGGACCTTTCAGTCCACAGGCCAACACTCTATCCACTGAGCCAAATCAGCTTCAGCATCCCTTTACTTTAAAAAATATATATTCTTTATTGTTTAAAGTGTTACATATAGCATTACATATGCCTTCTTTTACCCCCATTGGGCTCTCCCAGCCATGCCCAGCCCCCAGCACATGCCCTCACTACCCTAGTGTCTGTGTACATTGGTTATGCTTATATGCATGCATGTATACAAGTCCTTTGATTGAACTCTTCCCACCTTCCCCCACCCTCGTCCTATCCCCTGTCTTCCCTCTGAAGTTTGACCATCTGTTTGATGCTTCTCTGTCTCTGGATCTATTTTTGTTCATTGGTTTATGCTGTTTATTATATTCCACAAATAAGTGAGATCATGTGATATTTACCTTTCTCCGACTGGCTTATTTCGCTTAGCATAATGTTCTCCAGGTCCATCCATGCTGTTGCAAATTATAGGAGTTCTTTTTTTTTTACGGCAGTGTAGTATTCCATTGTGTGCATATACCACTGTTTTTTAATTCACTCATCTGTGGATTGGTATTTAGGTTGTTTTCAAATCTTAGCTATGGTAAATTGTGCTGCTATGAATATAGGGGTGCATATATCCTTTCTGATTGATGTTTCTAGTTTCTTGGGATATAGTTCTAGGAATGGGATTACTGGGTCAAATGGGAATTCCATTTTTAACTTTTGAGGAAACCCCACACTATTATCCACAGTGGCTGCACCAGGCTGCATTCCCACAAGTTGTGCATGAGGGTTCCTTTTTCTCCACATCCTTGCTAGCACTTGTCATTTGTTGATTTGTTGATGATAGTCATTCTTTGTTTTTTTAATATATTTTATCGATATTTTACAGAGAGAAAGGGAGAGGGATAGAGTGTTAGAAACATCGATGAGCCAGGACCAGTTTGGCTCAGTGGATAGACTGTCAGCCTGTGGACTGAAAGGTCCCAGGTTTGATTCCGGTCAAGGGCATGTACCTTGGTTGCACGCAAATCTCCAGTGGGGGGTGTGCAGCAGGTAGTTGATCAGTGTCTCTCTCATTGATGTTTCTAACTGTCTATCCCTCTT
Source organism: Lasiurus cinereus (assembly GCA_011751065.1). Taxonomy (NCBI): domain Eukaryota; kingdom Metazoa; phylum Chordata; class Mammalia; order Chiroptera; family Vespertilionidae; genus Lasiurus; species Lasiurus cinereus. Next base: position 942,921 of record JAAGEH010000044.1, on the reverse strand, counting down.
CCTTCCTCTCTGTAAAAAAATCAATAAAATATATTTTTTTAAAAAGAAGAAAGAAACATCGATGAGAGACATCGATCAGCTGCCTCTTGCACGCCCCCTACTAGGGATGTGTCTGAGACCAAGGTACATGCCCTTGACCAGAATCTAACCTGGGACCTTTCAGTTCGCAGATCGATGCTGTATCCACTGAGCCAAACCAGTTTCGGCAATGGTAGTCATTCTGACAGGTGTGAGATGATATCTCATTGTCGTTTTGATTTACATCTCTTGGATGATTAGTGACTTTGAACATGTTTTCATATGTCTCTTGTTCTTCTGTATGTCTGCTTTCAAAAAGTGTCTATTTAACACCTTTGCCCATTTTTTGATTGGATCGTTTATCTTCCTTTTGTTAAGTTGTATGAGTTCCCTGTAAATTTTGGAGATTAAACCCTAATTGGAGATAACATTGACAAATATGTTCTCCCATTCAGTGGGCTTTCTTGTTGTTTTGTTAATGGTTTCTTTTGCTGTGCAGAAGCTTTTCATTTTTATGTAGTCCCATTTGTTTATTTTCTCCTTAGTTTCCATTGCCTTAGGAGCTGTATCCGTAAAGATATTGTTAAGACATATATTTATTATTTTGCTGCCTATGAATTCTTCTAAGATTTTTATAGTTACCCATCTTACCTTTAAGTATTTTCTCCATTTTGAGTTTGTTTTTCTGTGTGATGTAAGTTGGTGGTTTAGATTCATTTTCTTTTTTTGCATGTATCCAGTTTTCCCAAAACCATTTATTGAAGACTGTCTTGACTCTATTGTATGCTCTTGCCTCCTTTGTAAAATATTAATTGAGCATAATGGCTTGGGTGATTTCTGGGTTTTCTCTTCTGTTCCATTGGTCTACATGTCTGTTCTTGTGCCAGTCCCAGGCAGTTTTGAAAAGAATGGCTTTGTAATATAACTTGATATCTGGTATTGTGATCCCTCCAATTTTGTTATTCTTTTCTCAGGATTGCTGCGGCTATTCTGGGTCATCTTTTATTCCATATAAATTTTTGGAAAGTTTGTTTTAGGTCTGTGAAATATTCCATTTGTTTTTTAATGGGGATTGCACTAAATCTATAGATTGCTTTGGATAGTATGGACATTTTAATGATATTTTTTTTATTAATCAATGAACATGGTATATTCTTCAATTTCGTTATGTGTTCCTCTATCTCTTTTTTCAATGTCCTGTACTTTTTATTTTTATTTTATTTTATTTTATTTTTTATGTATTACATGTATACATATCTCCCCATTGACCCCCCTTCCTCCCAAGCATACCCCAACCCCCCAGTGTCTATGTTCATTGGTTATGCTTATCTGCTTGCATACAAGTCCTTTGATTGACCTCTTATCTACCCCACCTCTCATTAATCTTCCTGCTGTAATTTGACAGTCTGTTTGATGCTTTACTGCCTCTGTATCTATCCTTTTGCTCATCAGTTTACAATGTTCTTTATTATCCACAAATGAGGGAGAGCATGTGGTGCTTCTCCTTCATTGACTGGATTATTTCACTAAGCATAAGGCTCTCCAGTTCCATCCAGGTTGCTGCAAATGGTAAGAATTCCTTCTTTTTAATGGCAGCATAGAATTCCATTGTGTAGATGTACCACGGTTTTTTGATCCACTCATCTGCTGACGGGCACCTAGGCTCTTTCCAAATTGTAGCTATTGTAAATTATGCTGCTATAAACATAGGGATGCATAAATCCTTTCTGATTGGTGTTTGTAATTTCTTAGGATAAATTCCTAAGAGTGGGATTGCTGGGTCAAATGGGAGATCCATTTTTAGTTTTTTGAGGAAACTCCATACTGTTCTCCACAGTGGCTGTACCAGTCTGCATTCCCACCAACAGTGCACAAGGGTTCCTTTTTCTCTGCATCCTCGGAAAAACTTGTCGTTTGTTGATTTGTTGATGATTGCCATTCTGACAGGTGTAAGATGGTATCGCATTGTCATTTTGATTTGCATCTCTCAGATAATAAGTGACTTTGAACATGTTTTCATGTGTCTCTTGGCTTTCCTTCTGTCGTCTTTCGAAAAGATTCTATTTAGGTCCGTTGCCCAATTTTTTTTTGGATCGTTTATCTTCCTTTTATTAAGTTGCATAAGTTGGCTGTAGATGTTGGAAATTAAACCTTTATCAGTGATAACATTTGCAAATATGTTTTCCCATACAGTGGTCTTTACTACTTTTTCAAGTACATATCTTTTACGTCCTTAGTTAAGTTTATTCGTAAGAATCTTGATATTTTTTGTTGCAATTATAAATGGGATTGTATTTGGATGTTTGTTTCTCTTTCTTTTGCATTCATTATTAGTATTTAAAAAGGCTATAAATTACTGGGTGTTAATTCCATCCCTTTACTTTTAATATATCTGGTTCTTTGGTTCTAAGGTGGGTCTTTTTTAGACAATTTATATAGGTCATATTTTATTTCTTTCTTATTTTTTAAATCCTCACTCCAGAATATTTTTCCATTGATTTTTAGAGAGAATGAAGGGAGAGGGAAAAACAGAGTAATATTAATGGGAGAGAAACACATCAATTGGTTGCTTCCCCTGACACACAGGGGAGGAGCCTGTAACCAAGGTATGTGCCCTTGACGAAAATCAAACCCAGGACCCTTCAGTCCACAGGCTGACACTCTATCCACTGAGCTAAACCAGCTAGGGCCTGGGTCATATTTTTTATCCATTTATTTCTATCATTTTGTCAGTGAATTTAATCCATTTCAAGTTATTATTGATATGTATGTATTCACTTTCATTTTATTATTTAATTATGTTCTTCTTTTTAAAGTCCCTTTAACATTTCTTTTAATAGTGGTTTGATGTAATAAAATTCATAAGCAGTTTCTTGTATGTGAAGCTCATTATTTCTCCTTCAATGTCAAATGATAGCCCTTCTGGGTAAACTAATTTTCGTTGCAGATCCTTGCTTTTCATCATCTTGAATATTTCATGCCAGTATTTTCTAAGCTAAGGCCTCTTAAATTTAAAAAGTATGTCTTTTGAAAAAGAAATAGATGAATTGAACAACATCCACCTGGAACTGGTGAATTAAACACAGTTGGTGAGGCAATCCACAGATGGAAAGATCAGATATTGCCTAGAGCAGTGGTCAGCAAACTGCAGCTCATGAGCCACATGTGGCTCTGTGACCCCTTGAGTTTTTAGCAAAGACCAGCTTTCGACTACTCTAATTAAGTAAACACCAATGTACCTACCTATATAGTGTAAGTTTAAAAATTTTGGCTCACAAAAGAAATTTCAATCATTGTACTGTTAATATTTAGCTCTGTTGACTAATGAGTTTGCTGACCACTGGCCTAAAGAAAGTCAATGCAGGAGAGAGAGAGCTATATAAACAGACACCCTGAGAGGAGCAATCATGGGGAGACAAAGAAACAGCCTGCATACAAAAGAAAAGGAGGAATTACCAGAAAAGGAAGTAAATGAAATAGAGGCAAGAAATATGACAGAGGAAGAATTCAGAGCAATGGTCATAAGGTCGCTGAAAGAGATGAAAGACAAATTCAACAATATGTGTAACAACCAAGAGGAAATGAATAAGAACCAAAAAGAAATGAAAAAAAATGACATTGCTGCAATAAAGAACTCAATAGAAAACATCAACAGTACACTAGACAAAGTGGAGGACTGCAGCAGTGAACTAGAAGACAAGGTAGAAAAAAATACCCAAGCAGAGCACCATCTAGGGAAAAAAAACAATAACAAAAAAAAACACCTTAAAAACAGGAGGAGAGCCTAAGGAAACTATGGGACAACATGAAACAAAACAACATCTGCATAATAGGGGTGTCAGAAAGAGAGGAAACTGAGCAAGGAATAGAAAACCTGTTTGAAGAAATAAAGACAGAAAACTTCCCTGATATCAGGGGAAAAAACTCACACAAGTCCAAGAAGCTCACAGAGTCCCAAATAAGATGAACCCCCCCCAAAATCAACACCAAGACACATTATAATTAAATTGGCAAACACCAACAACAAAGTAAGAATCTTAAAGGCTGCCATAGAGAGACATAAAGTTACCTACAAAGGATCTCCCAACAGACCATCAACTGATTTCTCAACAGAAATACATCAGGCCAAAAGGGAATGCAATGAAATACAAAGTCATGCAAAGGAAGGGTCTGAATCCAAGAATACTGTACCCAGCAAAGCTATCAATCAAAATTGAATGTGGAATCAGGAGCTTCACAGACAAAAAAGGACTAAGGGAATGTATTACCACCAAACCAGCAATGCAAGAAATACTAAAGAGTCTGCTGTAAAAAGAAGAATTAGGAAGCGAAGAAGGAACACGAGCATAAAGAATAAAGATGGTGACAAACAAGTACCTATCCTATCTAATAAAAGAGTAATATTAAGATTGACCATCATTCAACACACAGATGGCTGCCTCCAGGTGGTCAAAGATCCTGTCCCCATGTGGACACAAGATGGCCACCACAAGATGGCCTGCAAGGGAAGGCAATTGCAGGGGAGGGTAGTTGGGAGGGACCAGGCCTGCAAGGGAGGGTAGTTGGAGGCAATCAAGCCTTTAAGGAAAGGCAGTTAGGGATGACCAGGATGGCAGATAAGGGCAGTTAGGGGTGACTAGGCCTGCAGTGGAGGGCAGTTAGGGGCAAACAGCCTGGCAGGGGAGCAGTTAGGCATCAATCGGGCTGGCAGGGGAGTGGTTAAGGGGTGATCAGGCTGGCAGGTAAAAGCAGTTAGGGGAAATCAGGAAGGCAGGCAGAAAAGCATTTGGGAGGCAGCGGTCCTGGATTGTGAAAGAGATGTCTGACTGCCCGTTTAGGCCCAATCCCAGTAGGATCGGGCCTAAATGGGCAGTTGGACATACCTCGAGGGATTCCATATTGAAGAGGGTGCAGGCTGGGCTGAAGGACACCCCTTGCCTCAAGTGCATGAATTTTGTGCACCAGGCCTCTAGTCAATAATAACTTTAAATGTAAATACAGTGCTACCTCAAGATACGAGTGCCCTAACATACAAGATTTTTGAGATACGAGCCCTTGAGCAAGCGATTTTTTGCTTTGAAATACAAGCAACATTTGAGATACGAGTAATCATGCAGATCAGCCAGCTGCACACGACCCACCAGTTTACCGCGACTCGAGCATCTCATAGTTTCCCACGCCTCGGTCAGTGTGCTTGTTTACCTCATTGTCGAAGCATCTTTTGTGCATTTACATAATTTATCACATTTCTTTTTATAACCATGGGTCCGAAGAAAGCGAGTGGAAAGGTCAGTGCTCAGAAGAGGATGATGTCTATTGAATTAAAGTGTGAAATCATAGAAAAATATGAGCAGGGTGTGCAAGTGGCTGACTTGGCGAGGCAGTACGGGTGTAGTACTTCAACGATATGCACTATGCTTAAACAGAAGGAGTCGATAAAGGGCATTACAATAATTTCTAAGCTCCGTAGCTCTCTCCATGAAAAGATGGAGAATCTACTGATGGTGTGGGTGATGGAGAAGCAGCTTAAAGGAGATACATTAACACAGGGCATCATATGCGAGAAGATGCGAGCGATTTATGGTGATTTGCTGGAGCAGACCACGCGCACTTCCACAGACGAAGCATCGAAAGACTCATTTAAAGCCAGTAGAGGCTGGTTTGATAACTTCAGGAAAAGGTCCAGCATTCACTCCATCATCAGGCATGGTGAGGCAGCAAGTTCGGATGTGAAGGCAGCTGAGGATTACCTCAAAACTTTTTCCGAACTGATAGAAGCCAAAGGATATATTCCTCAGCAAGTCTTCAACTGTGACGAGACAGGCTTTTCTGGAAGAATAGCCAAATAGGACTTATATAACGGCAGAGGAGAAGGCGATGCCAGGCCACAAACCCATGAAGGATAGGCTAACTCTCGCACTGTGCGCCAATGTGAGTGGCGACTGCAAGATCAAGCCTCTGCTCGTATACCATTCGGAAAACCCCAGAGTCTTTAAGTCACATAAAATTTTAAAAGATAAACTGCAAGTTATGTGGAGGGCAAACCAGAAGGCATGGGTCACCAGGCAGTTCTTTGTGGAGTGGAGTGGGTAAACCTAGTTTTCGGCCCTTCTGTTAAAAAATATCTACAGGAAAACAACCTAACCACGCAAGCTCTCCTCGTCCTCAACAATGCTCCTGCTCACCCACTGAACCTCGAAGATGAACTCCTCGAAGATGAACTCCTCGAAGAGTTCAAGTTTATAAAGGTCTACCTACCTCCCAACACCACTCCTATCCTGTAGCACATGGATCAGGAGGTGATTTCTAATTTTAAAAAGCTGTACATCAAGCACCTGTTCCAGCGCTGCTTTGAGGTGATGGAGAACACAAACCTCACCTTTCGAGAGTTCTGGAAGAACCACTTTAACATCGTGATATGCCTCAGAATTATTGATCAGGCCTGGCTGGGTGTTACAACGAGGACTTTGACCTCTGCATGGAAGAAGCTGTGGCCTGAGGCCGTAGCCGAAAGGACCTTCGAAGGATTGGAACCCGAGGTGCCAGTGGAGGAGGAGATAGTGTCTCTGGGAAAATCCATGGGCCTGGAGGTGGATGAGAGAGATGTGAATGAGCTCGTCGAGGAGCACTCTCTGGAACTCACCACGGAGGCGTTACAAGAGTTGCAGTCTCAGCAACATGTGGAGGTTCTCCAAGAAATTGGTTCTGAGGAGGATCCAGAGGTGGAGGAGATCTCTACAAGTGAGATAAAGGAGATCTTAGGAATGTGGGAGAGGGTGTCACACTTCGTGGAAAAGAAATACCCTGAAAAAGTTGCTACTGGTCGTGCATCGGAGCTGTTCAATGAAACTTGCCTCAACCATTTCAGAAACATTCTGAAAGGGAGGAAGAGGCAAACCTCGTTGGACACGTTTTGTTTTTTTTTAATCAGCCAAAAATGCAAAGACCAGTAGCAATTAAGTTCAGTGAAGATTAGTTACGTTACATTCAGTGTAGGGATAAAGAATAGCATTAAGAGTGTAATGAGTAGGTAAATACTCGTTTATTCCTTTACATTCTCTTTTATTATGTTTTTATACAATATTTGTCATTTATAAATACATTTTTCTTATTTAAAAACATGTAACAAGAACAACTAGGGTGGCATTTTGGGGGCTGGAATGGATTAACGGCATTTCAATTAATTTCAATGGGGAAATTTGCTTTGAGATACGAGCAACTTAATATACGAGCAAGGTTACGGAACAAATTAAACTCGTATCTCGAGGTACCACTGTAGAATAAATGTCCCAATCAAAAGACGTAGGGTAACTGAGTGGATAAGAAAACATGATCCATATATCTAATTTCTACAGGAAACCCAACTCAGAACAAAGGACTCACACAGACTGATGGTGAAGGGATGGAAAAGGTTTTTCAGATGAAAAAAAAAAGCTGAGGTAGCAATACTTATATCTGACTAATTAGACCTCAAAATGAAGGCCATATCAAGAGATAAGGAAAGCCACTTCATAATACTAAAGGGAGCAATTCAACAAGAAGTTATAACTCTGGTAAACATATATATACCAAATATAGGAACACCCAAACACATAAAAAAAAAAACTTCTGGAGAATATAAAAGGAGAGTATGACAGCAGTACAATCATAGTAGGGGACTTTAAAACACCACTAACACCATTGAACAAATCCTTTAAACAAAAAATCAACAAAGAAATAGCAATCCTAAATAAGATGGAATTAATTGACATGTTCAGAATATTTTATCCCAAAGCTACAGAATATACATTGTTCTCAAGTGCAAATGGCTCATTTTCAAAGATAGACCACATATTGGGACACAGGCAAAGTCTCTTCAAATTCAAGAAGATATCAAGCATCTTCTCAGATCATAGTGGCATAAAACTAGAAATCACCTACAATAAAAACAACAACACAAAAATCAAACACTTGGAGGTTAAACAGCATGCTATTAAACAATGACTGGGTTACCAAAGAGAACAAAGAAGAAATAAAAACAATCATGGCAACAAATGATGATGAAAACACAACAATCCACTGGACACAGTAAAAGCAGTCTTGAGAGGGAAGTTCATAGCTCTACAAGCCTACTGCGAAAGAAAGAGAGAGAGAGAGAGAGAGAGAGAGAGAGAGAGAGAGAGAGAGAGAGAGAGAGAAAAGAAGAAGAAGGAAGGAAAGAAGAAAGGAAGGAAGGAAGGAAGGAAGGAAGGAAGGAAGGAAGGAAGGAAGGAAGGAAAGAAGAAAATAAATTACCTAACCTTACAACTCAAAGAGTTAGAAAGAGAGCAACAAGAAAAGCCCAGAGTAAGAAGAAGAAAGGAAATAATAAAGATCAGAGTGGAGATAAACAATATTGAGACAAAAAAAAACATACAAAAGATCAACAAAATCAAGAGCTGGTTCTTTGAAAGGATAAACAAGATTGATGAATCTCTAGCCAGGCTCACCAAGTAGCAAAGAGGACCCAAATCAACAAAATCAGAAATGAAAGAGGTAAAGTAACAACCAATCCCCCAGAAATACAAATAATATGAAAAAAATAGTATGAACAAATCTATTCCAAATGGACAACTTAAATTAAATGGACATATTCTTAGAAAAAAAAAAAGCTCCCAAAACTCAATCGAGAAGAGTTAAAAAAAAAATCTGAATAGACCGATAATTACCAAAAAAATGAAAATATTGATTAAAAAAATCTTCCAGCAAACAAAATCCCAGGTCCAGATGGCTTTACAGGGGAGTTCTACCAAGCATTCAAAGAAGAATTAAAACCTATCTTCCTCAGACTCTTCCAAAAAATTCAAAAGACACACTTCCAAGCTCTTTCTATGAAGCCAGCATTACACTAATCCCAAAAGCAGATCAAGAACCACCAATAAAAAGAGAACTACAGGCCAATATCTTTAATGAATATAGATGCTAAAACCCTAAACAAAATTCTAGCAAATCAGATCCAGCATTACACTGGAAAGATCATACACCATGACGAAGTAAGATTTATTCCAGCAATGCAAAGATGGTACAATATTCATAAATCAATAAATGTAATATATCACATAAACAAACTGAGAGATAAAAATCACATAATAATATCAATCAATGTAGAAAAAGAATTTGACAAAATTCAACACCCTTTCTTGATAAAGACTCTCAACAAAGGGGGAATAGAGGATTATTTCCTCAACATAATAAAAGCCTTATATGACAGACCTACAGCCAACATCATATTCAATGGGCAAAAACTAAACTCATTTCCCCTAAGAACAAGAACAAGACAGGGATGCTCACTTTCACCATTCCTGGAAGTACTATCCATAGTGATCAGAAAATATGAACAAATAAAAGACATCCAAATTAAAAAAGAAGTAAAATTTTCCTTATTCACAGGTGACCTGATACTATGCATAGAAAACCCCACAGACTCCATGAAAAAAATACTAGACTTAACAAATGAATTTGGCAATGTAGCAGAATACAAAATAAACATCGAGAAATCTATGGCCTTTTTTAAAAATATTATTTTCATTTATTTTTTTAATAAATCTTTATTGTTCTGATTATTATAATTGTTCCTCCCCCCCCATAGCTCCCTTCTACCCAGTTCCTACCCCACCATCTGATTTTCCTCACTCCCCCAATGTCCTCATCCATAGGTGTACAATTTTTGTTCAGTCTCTTCCCTCATTCCCCACACCCTTGTCTCCCCAAGAATTGTCAGTCCACTCCCTTTCTATACCTCTGATTCTATTATATTCACCAGTCTATTATGTTCATCAGATTTTTTATTCACTTGATTTTTAGATTCACTTGTGGGTAGATATGTATTTGTTGTTCATAATTTTTACCATTACCGTTTTCTTCTTCCTCTTCTTAAAGAGTACCTTTTAGTATTTCATATAATACTGGTTTTGGTGGTGATGAATTCCTTTAGCTTTTTCTTATCTGTGAAGCTCTTTATGTGACCTTCAATTGTGAATGATAGCTTTGCTGGCTAGAGTAATCTTGGTTGTATATTTTTGCTATTAATCACTTTGAATATTTCTTGCCACTCCCGTCTGGCCTGCATGGTTTCTGTTGAGAAATCAGCTGATAATCATATGGGTGATCCCTTGTAGGTAAAGAACTGTTTTTCTCTTGCTGCTTTTAATATTCTCTCTTTGTCTTTTGCTCTTGGCATTTTAATTATGATGTGTCTTGGTGTTGTCCTCTTTGGATTCCTTTTGTTTGGGGTTCAGAACCACAGGAAGGCTGGCTGAGTGGAAATTCTACAACTAGAAGGAAAGAGAAAAGCACACTGAGATTCAGAGGAACTGCAGAAGGTAGAGGTCCAGAGGCGTGCTCACAGAGAGGGCTGGCAACTGTGTATGCACCTGGCTTTTTCAAGTGGGAGGGAGACAAAAGCTCCCAACTGCACTGAACTCCAGTTCTGGGTGAGACTTTGGGGACCCAAACTCATTTGGGGGAAACTGGACTATCTCTCAATGGGCGAAACTCAAGGGCAGCTGTCTCTCAGAAGTCCTTGCAGAGATTACCATGGGACACTGGGACCCAGGGGCCTGTTAGAGCAGGGTTGATGGGAAGCAATTGCTGTCCAATCTGTCCTGAGACTTTGCCCCATCCAAGCTGAGCACAGAGGCTTTTGCAAGTTTTGTCACATAGAAGTGTCTCCAGCACAGAAGTTCTCCCATCATAGACACCCTGATCCTCACCACCAATTGGCCTGGAGATCAATTCCCCCCAGTGATACCAACAACTGTCAAGGCTTAACTACAACAAGACTGTGTACACAGCCCACAAAGGGGTGCACCAAGAGTGTCCACCTCAGATAACTGGGGAGGCTGATCCAGTGGGCCCTATAAGACACCTACTATAGCCAAAACCAGTTTGGCTCAGCGGATAGAGCATCGGACTGCGGACTGTAAAAGTCCCAGGTTTGATTCTGGTCAAGGGCATGTATCCTAGTTTTGGGCACATCCCCAGTAGGGGGCATGCAGGAGGCAGCTGATCAATGTCTCTCTCTCATCGATGTTTCTAACTTTCTATCCCTCTCCCTTCCTCTCTGTAAAAAATCAATAAAATATATATATATTTTTAAAAAGATGCCTACTATACAAAGCCACTCTATCAGCTCAGGGAAGCAGCCAAAATGCAGAGTCAAAGAAACATGTCACAAAAGAAAGGGAGGAAAGCAAATGACTAGATACAGAGTTCAAAACCACAGTTATAAGGTTTTTCAAGAATTTTCTAGAAAAGGCCAATAAATTTAGTGAGAACCTCAAGGATATGAAAATGGACCAACTAGAAATTAGCATACACTTAGTGAAATGAAAAAATATATATACAGAGATCCAACAGCAGACTAAAGGATCACAAGAATCAAGTCAAAGATTTGAAATACAAAGAAGCAAAAAACACCCAACCAGAAAAGAAAATGAATCCAAAAATATGAAGACAATGTAAGGAGCCTCTGGAATAACTTCAAGCATACCAACATCTGAATTATGTGGGAGTCAGAAAAAGAGAAAGAGCAAGATACTGAAAACCTATTTGAAGAAATAATGACAGAAAACTTCCCCTACCTGGTTAAAAAAAAAAGAAAAAATAGACTTATAAGTCCAGGAAGTGCAGAGAACCCCAAACAAAAGGAATCCAAAGAGGACCACACCAAGACACATCATAATTAAAATACCAAGAGCAAAAGACAAGGCAGCAAGAGA